>JAFBJU010002857.1:16805-116314 GCA_016785305.1 Colistium nudipinnis | reverse complement strand
AGAAGAAGACACAGAGCGTTTCTCCATCAAACTCTCTCTCCACCTTCGTGGCCGGGGGTGGGGGGCACGCACCTCCTCGGCCCTCCGGCCTGCTGCTGTGATATGCAGAGAGAGGAGGGAGGAGGGGAGCGCCTCCCTTTGTGTTGCGATTCTGTGGCCCAGGCAAAAGAACCTCGTTAGAGAACTTTAGTGTTTTTGTTGCGTCGTGCTTCAGTTTGTCTGGGAGGAGCCCAGGGACAGATGGAGGACAGGGTTCAAACCAAAAAAACAATGCGTTTGAGTTAAAGATGAGAACTTTATCTCACCAACTGAGGACATTCAACCGGCGCAAATTGACCAAAAATCCCTTCACCTTGATTTGGGGTGATATTGTTATTATTATCATGAATCGATAAGCCGAGCGTTTCCGTGGCCTGGGACGAGTTTGTTTTTCATTCCCAAAGCTAAAAAAAGAGGGGACGGTCTGATAAGCTCACAGAGAAAATCCACATTGTTCCGGCAACATCAACTTTTGTGGGAGTGAAACAATCGTCAGCGAAAACAGTCGAGGATTAAACACACACAAGCTCCTCCTCGCAGTGTCCACTCACACACGGAGGAAAATAAAAGAAATGCAGTTCCCTCAAGAGAAAAATCCGGTTTATATTTATGAGTAAATCATTGAAAATGTCACCAATTTAAAATAAAAAAAGCACATTAAACATAATCTAGTTTAAATTTGATCAAAACGCGCTCTTTGAAAAGCTTAAACTGGTAAATGATTGGTCTCAATAATTTCTCTAAAATAATGTTTACTTTCTATTTCCATTCATTTATATATTTATTTTCTATGATTTCTATTCAATTCATTGTTGTTGTTTTTTTTTATAAATATTATGTTTAACGTAAAAAGCGCGCTCCTGTCAATCTGATCAGGAGGTTAGAAATGAAAAAGAAAAACTTGAGGAGATGCAAAAAAACGTTTTATGAACTAGCAACTAAATTGTCTCTCAGGTTCACGCCCGCAGTTTTTGTGGGCGGAGCCTCTTTTTATTATTATTATTCTTAATTAGCGTGGCCATCTCCTCCACATTCCTGAGGCCGGGACGCATTCCTGGAGCTTTGGCTGTCCCGGGACGTCGAAGAGATAACGCTGAGCCGCTTTACGAGGTGGGAGGGACGTTTCCTGCCCACGTCGCGTGACCTCACAAAACGGGTCGGAGCCTTTTTTATTCATCGAACTGATAGATAGAAGACAGATGATGTTGGAAAGAGTCACGCGCACACGCTGGGGTCCCGGGACGTCCCTTGCCCGCACCCCGGGGACCCGGGACGTCCCTTGCCCGCACGCCGGGGACCAGGGACGTCCCTTGCCCGCACGCCGGGGACCAGGGACGTCCCTTGCCCGCACCCCGGGGACCCGGGACGTCCCTTGCCCGCACGCTGCGGACCCGGGACGCCCCCCCAGATTATCGTCTCTGCAGATTCCAGATTTATAATCCATTCAAAACAATTCAATACTCAAAAGATACGAGGGCGAGCGGGAGCAAGAGAGAGAGAGAGTTTCACGCTCAGGGCAAATAACACACACACACACACACTTACACAATACACTGAGAGGTCAATAAAACGGTGCATTTTAGCAGGAGAAGGCCATAAATACCAGGCACGACCATTGTGTGTGTGCGTTTGTCCCACCACGGGACACGTCCTGTCTCTGACACCTGTCTGTGAGGAACCTGTTTAGGTCCATGATGGTTTTAGTGAGTCAAGCCCCAATAAAAACCACAACCGTTACTGGTTTATGGCCTCGGCTGAGGAGGCTCTCGCACACGCACACGCATGTGGAGAGCCAGGATAAGGAACAATAATGATATGAAACCTTTCTTGGAAAAAGTCTTTTCTTTTCACTGCAGCTTTATCTTCACACACACGTCAGGACTCGGCGTTAAAGCTCGTTCCCAGTTCCCAGCCTCAGCGTCCCACTGTTCCCAGTGTCGTCTTCCTTCCTCGCCACCTTTCTCATGTCCTATGTTCCCACACACACGCAGAGAGGGAGAGAGGGGACAGGAGGGTTTCAGGATCTGGTCTTTTTCATTCCTGATTGGTCCTCCGGGTGTGGGCCATGAGCACGCTTGGTCCACTCAGACGCCGCGTGTGGCTCTGAGTGGCGAACATGGAAACAGCGTTTGGATCTGAAACCAGCCGCCAAGAGACCGGCTTCACTTTCAGGTTTTTTTTTTCTCCCAACAATAGGAGCCCACGCCGCAGGAGCTCATCCATCTCACTATCTCGGGCCTGCGGATCATCTTACCCCAGCGTTCAGTCAATATCTGCCTCCCATTCACAGAGAGGTCAAAGGTCAGGTCGGACGCTGGGCTCCGTTTGTGCAGCATGGTCGGGAGCTTTTATTCCCTTTTAATGATTTGGGAGTCAGAACGATTTGATTTACCGCAAGTTGAGCAACTGATGCGAAACGTTGGTGGTGTGCCTGCGTGGAACGGCTGCCCTCACAGCGTCAGGTGAGGAAACATCTGGGCCTCAGCGGATGACCTCTGACCTCACAGAGTTCCTCAATGATGACCAAGTGTACCAACACAGGTTATTGATTTTTGCTTACTATGTCCAATAAGCAACACACACACACGGATCCATCTGTCATGATCAGGTTAGAAACAACAACCTTTCGCATATTGATCCGGAACGTGAGATCTGATATCAAGTGGACACGAGGAGACACGAGGAGACGCATGCTCATGAGGCCGCCATCAGATCGCCCAAGACCAATGTCAATGGCAGGTGTGTGTGCGTGTGTGTGGGAGATCAGGAATCAAGGGAGAAGCTTATACTGGGACATGGAGGGCGACCCGGGACAACTGTCCCCGGTGTTATTGTGTGTGTGCGCGTGGAGTAGTCTCACACCAACAACATGATAACGTGATCAGTACATAGTTCATAACGAGAGAGTGGGAACGTAGAGGCTGATGAATTCTCACCACACGCACACACACACACACACACACGCATGGGTACAGGCTGCCCTCCAGTGGACACACGTGTCTCCCGTGACCCTGATAAAACTGCCCATGAAACCACATCGGACGATCCACAGATCGTTGTTTTTAGATATATTTGTGAGGTGGTTAAATGCGGTTTTTTTTTCATTATTAATTGATTCGTTTAATTCATTAAAATCCATCAACATGAAATGTCTCATTTGCTCAACATGTCCCTGTCCCATGATCTTCTCAGTAACAGTAGAAGAGTTGGAGACGGATCGGGACAAACTGTCCCAGGTGTGTAAACACACACACACACACAGCTGCAGTGTGTTGTCCGATGAGCCTTTAAAACAATCACCTGCGGGCACTTGCTTTGATTTGTGTTAAGTTGAGTGTGCGTGTGTGTGTGTGTGTGTGTGTGTGCGTGCGTGCGTGCGGGCGGAACCTCTGGTCGCTTTGTAACGCAGCTCTGGTTGAAAACAGGAAAAAAAACGTTTTTTTTCTCACCCAGGGAGCACGTCACGCTACATTACAGTCACTCTCTGGACAGGCTCGTCTCTGCTCCGTCTGTGGACCGACCCACAAGCTGTCGGGCCCCCGATCAAAGCGACCCCGGGCCTGAGCGCTGTCATTCTGTCTGGGATTATCACACCTGTGGTTCAGGGATTAATCCCTGCAGAGACATGGGAACCACAGACGAGAGAGCGAGAGAGAGAGAGAGAGGGGGGGGCTGAAAAGCTTTTTTTAATTCATTCTCCGTGACATTTGGACATTTGTGGACGGTGAGGACATGGTGCTCAAAGTGTATAAAGTTTGAGCAACATGGCCCAGAGACGAAGGCTCCTGCAGCGTTGAACTGGGATGAAATAATGTCAGAATTGAATCAAAAAGAAAAACATCTGTTGCCGGATTTAGTTTTATTTTCATTCGAGACTTAAAGACTTGGAAAAAAAAAATAATAATCCGCATCAGGATGTTTAAAGGTAATCTGAGGTGTTGTCCTCCATCGTTTGTTCAGTTCCATCCTGAAGTGTTTCTACAAGTCACAGATTCACAACGAGAGACTCAAGACGAGTCCTAACATGTGAAGGTGAACCACACACATGATCCTGTAGAGTCCTTTGAATACATTTTGAAGCGCAATGTAAGTAAAATGCATCATTATTATTATTCTTATGACTACACGAAGGAGTTTTGAGTCATGAAGTTTACCAAGAAACCGTGAGAATAGATGTTATTATTAAAAATGGGAAAGTTGTGTTGGCCAAATAAACACTCCCTCACTGGAGGAGGATTAAATAATAATCCGGAGTTGTGGGTCCAACTTTTTTTTTTCTTCCCATGATGCCCCCTGAGAATGTTGGCGAATGGAAACCGTGCATTTCATGATTGAACCAGCAGATGTCAGCGTGGGGCTGAATCTGAACTTTTTTTTTTTTCCTGAATACATTTGAAATATTAACAACACCTTCATTCATTCCTTAAAAAATTATCTTCACACTGTCATATCAGTATTTTATATTTATACATACTCGATATCAGACTACTAATAAAACCAAGCTTTAGATTTTTGTCATGATGAGCATTGTTCCCGTCGCAATTCATCATCTCCACAAAAAATAAACTAAAATGCCAGAAACTGATGCAGTTTACTCCAGAAACACTTTATTGTTTATCTATAAATATAAATCGATATCAACTCATATTTTTACCTACGCATGTGTAAAGATGCCCTTCAAGAATCCCATTAAATTAAAGATGGAAAGCACGTTTGTCTTCAGCTGCCCTGCAGCTTCTTCATGATGACGCTGCCGGGTGGTGCGTCGGTGAATATCGTCCCCACGAAGACGTGCGTCCCCCAGGCGGCGTGTCGGATCACCTTGCAGCAGCCCAGGTCCTCGATGAGGAAGCCCAGGTGACGGTAACGCTCGTCGGTCTCAAACAGCGTGTTGTTGGTGTACGGCCCAAAGAACTGCAGAGGAACACACCTCATCTGGTCACATGACGTTCTCATATCCGTGGGCTTATGGTTACCATGGAGACGGGGCTCGGTGTTGAGCCTGAGGGGGCTGCCGCCACGACTCAGTCACAGAAACATTAGACTCAAATCTCTCTGGGACTCTGGAGGACTTCACGGTTCCTCCACCTTCTGGTTTAACACAGTGACGTCTTACCGCCAGGCCGGAGGAGGGGTCGATGAAGTCGGCCCAGAATCCTTCACTCTGCAGGGCGCAGCAGATCTCCTGGGCGCCGTCCATGAACTGCACGGCAGAGGAACAACGCGGATCAATAAGTGACGCATGAAGAGGTCCGCAACAAACCTGTTCACAGAGTCCACTGACCTGACTGAGCATCTGCTCTCTCTCCTGCTCCACCTCAGCACTCCACGCCGTCATGTCCTTCTGCGTCTTCTGGGTCACCGTGACAACCGTCATGCCAGAGGGCGGGGCCTCAGGGAACATGGACTGGAAATCTGCTCGTAACATTAACAGGAGACACGCGCGAGCAATAGAAGAGTTGGCTCAGGAGCTCAAACAGTTGGTGGTGGACGTCGGTTTGAGGGGCGGAGCCTCAGTACCTTTCCGCAGGAGCTGAGGACATGATTGGACGGCACACTCCACGCCGGAGTTATCAAAGTACTGTTGAGCAGAGCTGACACTCTGAGATGAAGCTGCGTCCACGTGTTCCTGGCACCACACACACACAATCAACACTTTTCATTTTATGCAAATAACCCACAGAAGAAAAAGAAAAAAATCCTCATACTCACGTAGTCTACAATGACCTGGGCCAGAACAAACTCGTGTCTCTCGCTGCTGGACGGGGAGGCCAGCAGGTCTGGGACGGTCCCGGGGGCCCCCTGTTTTGTGACACCCTTCAGGTGACAGTCGAAGCCCACGGTCCCAGGGAGCTGGAAGCGTTGGTCCTGGGGCCCGAAGGGTCCCATGCTCTCATCGGGCCACACCGTCCTCAGCCCTGCAAGGGACAGGGGGACGACCACCCGTGACACAATCATCAACGCAGGAAGAAACGCTGTCAACAAGTCCTAATCTACTTCCTGTTAAACACGGGGGACATTAAGGGACGAACCGGGGACGGACGGGGGGACGTCCACGCAGGGTTGAGCTGAGAAGCTCCTGGATCCAGTCACACGACGCACCAGGACATTGAGACCGGGGAGGTACGAGACCAGCCGGGCCCTGTGGCACAGCACCTGGACACGGGGACACACATAGACACATTTAAGTATGGACACAGTTTATTTTATTCTCAATCTACTTTTATTTTGCATTCACAGTGGACAACAAATCAAGGATTTCCGTGTATATGGAACTTCTACTGTTCAACTGTCCATAACTTCTGTCCATAGATTCATAAAGCCCTCTGAGAAGTGACGTAATAAACGGACACACACACAGTAGACTTACACCGGCCATCCCGCGGGGTCTCTGTCCTGTTACGTCACCGTGACCGTGGACAGTGGGACAGCTGATTTTCAGGTGCGACGTTTCCACAGAGACACGAGAAACACAAACAACGGCGTAAGTCCTCCGTGGGGAAACTCACCTTCAGTGTGAGCATGCGCCGTGGCGACGGAAGTTCGCCTCTTTCTGGGAAGGATGTCCGTGGTGCGTGCGCCCCCCACTGGTCGGGAGGACAGAGCAGGTTCTTTCGGGTTCTCTGTCCGGCTTGGCGTGTTTGTCCTCACACAACAGCGGGTTATTTACTTCGGTGTCACATTATATAAACACATTATTTATTCAGTTTAACTTGCCTTAAACTCACCGACTCACAAACCCCAACTTTTACTTTGAAAGTGAGACGTCTCCGTTTCCGGCTCTCTGTTTCCTGTTTGCGGGGCCGACTACAGCACTGTGTACTGCTCACTGGGGATATATAGACTACAACATACAACATACTGCTACACACTCCGCAAGTAATACATCGTACGAAATACTACGTTGTACTTAATAAGCAAGTTTACACTGTTTACACTTAGGACTACAGTTGGAATCCCAGAATGCACTTCGCACCACCCTGAAGGGACAGTGACGTCTGGTGGACATTTTGCTCATTTCACCGTAACTATTAGAATTTAGTTTTTTTTTTCATACCTTTAACCGTTTGAGTATATATAATATATACTCAATACATAACATATATAACCCGGTCATGTTATTTACTGTTTTGTTGATGGCTTGGAGTGAGATACGTGATTAATATTTGCAATTTCGTCACACAAGTGGGGCTGAATGGTGCAGTTCTCCAAACAGCCACGAGATGGCGGCTCCATGTCATCTGTAATCTGAAGCGTTATGACCTCCTGTTTCCACCTAAAAACCGGTGTAAACAGATCTTCATGATCCTGACATTAACATGTTTACACTTGCAAACATCATCAGGCCTGACGGTGATCCTATAATAAACTACGAAGAGACATTGTCCACACTGTGGTCCTGATGTGGGGTACTACTACTGCTTTAATATACCTAATTAATGAATTGATGTATTGTGGTATCATGAACTGTAACATTTGTTTTTGTGTGTGAACAAATCCATTGGCTTTAAAGTGTAATCTTCAAAAGGCCTCTAAAAAGAAAAATTCAAAAACTAGAGAGTCTTTTAGGAATGCAGATCCTAACATGAGCGTGTGACGGGGACGGACCGAATGAGGACACGTCATCAGTTTTCTTAAAATATTCGTCCATCTTTTTGATCCTCCGCAAGTTTTCTGCTCCAGTTAGCGGCAGCAGCAGCAGGTCACAGTGAGGCTTCATCCAGAGATGCTAAAGCCTCAGCCTTCATTAAGATTCTCCAGATTCAGAGGTTCCTCTCTCTCTTTCTGATTTTCACAAAGTATTTATACATACAACAGCAGCCGTGACCTCTCACGCAGTTTCAGCACAATTTGAGATTAATAATACTCATGAGGGAGGATTTATTTCAGGGCCGCTGCAGCGAGTGCAGTGATTTCAGCAAAGTCTTCACACTTAGAGAAGCTCAAGTTAAACAGAACTGATTAAAAGTGGCTCACACCTCACCTGGTCCATGGCCTTAATTCATCAAAATGAATGAATAAGTATCAATTAGCACATTTGTTCCCATATTTGATGGATTTATTGAATGTTTTTTTTTGCTTCTTGTTTTCTTCTTAGCTGGAACATGCCACATTTTATAGCTCGGTGAAGAAATCTTTGGACAGGCAGGAGGACACGGATCGTCACCCATGCAACGCTCTCTGTGTGACCACTATGAAAAGGCGGAGAAGTGGTGCATCATGGGAACTTTGTCATGTTGCGCCTGGCTCTGTGTGAGATGCTGCTCGACCAAGATTGTCCTCTTTTCTTTGTGCCCGCGGGTCATTTGGGATTCTTGCGTTCGAGGGACGTCCTGTGAGTCAAACTGCAGCACAGAGTGGACCCTCGGGGCCCCTGGCTGCTCTTTCCTCAGCACTCTCACTCGGCCTTTAGCCGGTCACTGATTCTCTGAGTGTGTCTTTCTCAGGTGAATCGCAGACCCTGGCTTTCTATCACCCCAAACCCTTCGGCGATGGATCTTTTCCACCCTACTTGACAGAAGCCACGATGGAGCAAACTCAAACTGCATCCAAGCCGGTGATGGATTACGGCACGGAACCCTAGAGCCAAGGAAATTGTTATCATGCCACGCGTGACATGTATGAACACAGGCTGAAATTGAACATGATGCACATACTCATATATATATCTATATACACGTGAATGCTCTGCTTTACGGATGAATGATGTCTCATTTTCTTTTTCAAACCTGTTCACCTCAACATAAATCATCAAATCATTTCTGCCCTCGATTGGATTAGTATTTACACGTTAAGCCCTCTTCTAAATCCATATTTTATTTTTTGTATTATCAATATGTTTTTTATTATTATTATTATTGGATGTATGTATATATATGAGCATTTTTATTGCGATTAGTAGTATATCTGTTGTTATCCTTATATTTTCTTATATTTATTGTGGGCGTGTCAGAACGAATTCCTGACGGGATTCCCACGCTGGAGCCCCGCCCCCTCTGCTGTGGAGGAGGATGTCCCGGAGCAGGAGTCGCTCGGTGGACAGTCGGAGACAGACGGAGGACAGTGCGGGGATGGAGGCGGTGTCCAGTGTCCAGTGTAAGATGGTGGTGGTGGGGGACAGTCAGTGCGGGAAGAGCTCGCTGCTCAGCGTCTTCGCCAAAGACTCTTTCCCGGAGGTGAGTCCTCGACTCCTGTCCCGCGTGGGTCCACTTTTCTCCTCCTCTCCTCCTCCTGTCCTCCTCCTCACCATGCTTTGTCCTCCACAGTGTTACGTCCCCACGGTGTTTGAGAACTACACGTCCACCTTTGACCTGAACATGCAGAGAGTGGAGCTCCGTCTGTGGGACACTTCAGGTAATGTGCGTGCGCGTGTTCATTGCACTCATGGAAAAAAGGCTCGGAAGAATGTATGGAATTCCAGGGTCACTCTGACTTGTCCCGGAAGAATGGGACGCAATGCTCAGCCCTGTCCGGCCGACCCACCAACAGCTGAGGGGGACACACTGCAGTGTCCTGACGGCGGTGGTGATGCTGAAGTGACTCTGTGACGCCCTGGTTCGACTTGAGACCGAATGTTCAACATCTCACACGGCTCCTTCATTTTGTCACTGAAGATCAAAACCTGCTGAGGTGAGATGAAGGACCACAAGATGTCTCGCACCCCATACCAGGACCATCACCAACACACGCACACAGGCTGAGGTCCAGTGTTGTGCTGCTGGGACGGGTGTGTGTGCGCGTCTCCGGTGGGGGGGAGGGGCCCGCTGGGAGCCTTTCTCATATGTGGGCTACAGTGAAATGTGACTCTGAGTTTCTCTCCAGCGCTTCGCCCACATTCCAGACACACGGCGTCACAGTGTTTCTGTGGAGCTCGCTGGTGTTGGATGAATTACAGCTTCGCAACAGGCCGCCCACACCCCCTCTCTTACTTTCAAAGCTGGGCCCCCCTCCCCCCAAAAAAAGGAATCAGAGAAACCCACTGACTCTGTTCTCACGTGTGAACTCCGAGGCTCCGGGAAGGAGAGAAAGAAAGAGAAAGGAGAGAACAGGTAAAAGAGGAGCGCGTGTGGCTCAGGTTCCCATGGAAAAGCTTCATTCCACAACTCCTGAAGGATGGCCGAGAAAATAAAGGAGCGGGGGTCCTCACTTTAAGGAGGGAGGTCTGAGCCGGACCACGCTGGGACCTCTGAAATCCATCTGTGAGTTTGGGGTGCGTCCCATGATGCACCTCTGCAGCTCCCAGAGGCGGATCGCTTTCAGGGAGGAGGGCGCTGGATGTTTGTTGGTGTATGTCAGGCCCAGAGGAGACAGAGGCCGGGTTCTGGGCTCAGTTCGGGTTCAGTTCGGTTCCAAAACATGGAAGTGAAAATATTTGAGTTCAGTTTTCTTGTGAAATTAGAAACAGATTTCAATATTCAGAGATTTCCGACATCAGATCAGCTTTCAGCTTTGTGCGCGCCTGTGTCAGTGTGCGTGGGATTCGTGTGCGTGCGTGCGGAGGTCTTGTATGTGGTTCCGTCCATGTGTGAAGGCCTCTGGCGTCCGTGCATCTCTCTCTGCTGGTGAAAGTATTCAGGTCAGCTGTGTGGATTCACAGATGAAATGAAACCCTGTGGTGAAGACTTGGACCAATCAGAGCAGGTCACGTGACCACGGTCCGCAAAGCGTTCACATTAGATCAGGATGCTGTGAAACAAAAAAATGTTCTCTTCTTTCCCTCGTGAGAAACACAAATCATCCAAATAAAACCAAATCATTACACATAAATCTGAAAAGGACATTTAAGAATCGATCCAATGATAATTTAGCATCAATAAATGTATTTACAATTGATTCAACATATATGTATATATAGAATTGGTGAAGTGGAACGGAAACAAAACTCCAAAGAGATGATCGTATTTTATTGATTATTGACGATAGGAGTGTTTGATCTGACCTGTGGCTCCTCCCCCAGGTTCTCCTTACTATGACAACGTGCGTCCTCTGTCCTACCCCGACGCCGACGCCGTCCTGCTCTGCTTCGACATCAGCCGGCCGGAGACGCTGGACAGCGTCCTGCAGAAGGTGAGTGACGGTCTCTGAGGAGGACCCGGATCTCCTGCGGGACGTCCCGCTCACCTCCTGCCCTTTGTCTCCTCTGTCCAGTGGAGAGCGGAGATCCAGGAGTTCTGTCCCAACACCAAGACGCTGCTGGTGGGCTGTAAATCTGACCTGAGGACGGAGCTCTTCACCAGGTCCCACAGAGGCCACGCCCCCGTGTCATATGACCAGGTGAGTTATTAGGATGAGTGCTCAGGAATGGATGGAGGATCTGGTTCAGCTGCTTGCTCATTATGGGATGTGTTTTTTTTCTTCCCGTTAGAAAATGTCGGTTGTAATGTGGGGCTATATACTGTAAATACATTGGAATTGTTTTTTTCTTTTTTTACTTTCAATCTTTTTATATATTTTTTTGAAATCAACGTGTTCATTTGAAGACCCCTGCCCCCCAGCCCCTGTCGCGGAAGGGTTTGGGAACGCTGCGGTTCCTTTTTCAGTTATCAAACTCCGGGTCCGTGTTTTACCTGCTTAAACTCGACCGACTGGTCCTAAGCCAGAAGACGTCCCGCTAACGTTCCCGTCCCGTCCCAGGGCTCCAGCACGGCCCGGCAGCTGAGCACGTCCTACCTGGAGTGTTCCTCTCTGCAGTCGGAGAGCAGCGTCCGGGACGTGTTCCACGTGGCCGCGCTGGCCTGCGTCAACAAGGGCGGCAAGAGCGCCAAGAGGAGGAAGTCCTCCAGAGCTGCCAGCAGGACGTCCCGCCGGGGAGGGGACGCGTCCCCCGTGGGATCCCCCCACTATCAGCAGACCAAAGATAAGAGCTGCGTGGTCATGTAGAGGACGCGGTGGACAGACAGGAGACAGGGTGAGGACACTCGGGCCACGCCCCTCGTCCCTGTCCCTCCACAGAGGGCCCGGGACGTTTGTCCCTGTGGAGGAGCGTCCAGCTCGCATGCACTCGCCCCGTTTTGGATTTTGACCTCATGTTGAAGTGGTCCAGGTCAGAATGAGAGAAAAGGACTCAATGAGTCAGACCTGGGCCAGAACAAAATCCTGAAGTGTGAAAAAAATAATAATAATATCCCAGTTCTGCTTTGGAAATGACGGACATGCTGAAGAGGGTTTTGTGTTGGCATGTGAATCACGGCGCAGAGGCGTGTGGATCTGCACATACAACGCGTGTTTGAACTTTGAGCTCACAAAACGTCCTGTTTTTTTCACAGTTTGGATCAAGTTGACATCAGTTGACATGAAAAAAAAAAAAAACAGCTGATGACACGCGAGGTACAGTTGTCGTTATTAAACCTGTCGTGTGTTCGTCCAAAAGCAAAGCAACTACAGTAAAACCCAGAAGAAGGAGAAGAAGAGCATGGTCCAACTCACCAGATTATTGCTATGATTTTTTATTTGTCATTCCTGATGTTTTCCGCTTAGGAGACATACATGTTGAACTTTTGAATGTGAACAGACGTAAATTGCAAAATTCTGCATGAATCCAGAGCGTTGGAAACACGCCACATCACCAGAAGAGAGAGAAAACCACCAAAGAAGAAGCTCTACGCACAAGCACTGAGTCTGAACAGTACTGCGGCCCTGTATGTATTTGTACACAGTCGAAGTAGTCGTTATAAAGATTAAACCTTTCCGTGTACTAATGACCAGAAGCTGTCAAATGTTTGATTTGATCAGAAAACATTCGATCTCGGACCAAGGAAGCAAACAATGGCTCGTCATGGGTCAAAGGTCACGCTTTCTCTAAACTCAGAAGTAAATTCATTTATTCCTTCAGTTTGGGAATGTCATCCAAAGGCCATCGCGGACACTCGTCCTTCACCGTGTCCTCAGAGAAGATGGCCTGGAGATTCTTCCCCTTGGAGGCGTACTTGATGCCGTCTATCTCCCCGCCGTGGTTCTTGGGCTTCTGGAAGTGGATCTCCAGCTGGTCCTGCAGGTCCTCCTCCTCCAGGACGTCCTGGATGCCGTCCAGGAGGACGGTCCTCTCCGCAGAGCCACAGAAGGTCTGCGAGGAATCACAGGTGATGTTCAGTTTGGACCCAGAGGTTCTTGAATATTTGTGTCTACGTGAGGAATGAGGAGATGCTGGAGACACATTTACCTGAAACTGGCGCAGCTGGTATGTATAGACGGGTCCGACCTGAACCTTCGCCTCAGAGTCCAGATCCACCGGGTAGGTCTCTCTGAAGGCCAGGGCCTCCGCAACTACACACGGTACACAAGATATATACGGTACACACACGGTACACGCAGTACACAAACATCAAACACCGGTACCCAGCTGTTTTATTGCTCATGTTGAAATGTGTGCGTGTAAATGGACATCTGTACCTCCAGGGTGGAGGAAGGTGACGCGGCCCGTCCCGCTGGTCTCCTCGTAGTCCACCTCCTCCACCTCCGCTCCTCCTCGGCTGGGACGGGAGAAGCTCAACGCCAGGCGGTCCCTCGTTCTCTCCTCCGTCATGGAAGGAGGGATGTTGGAAACCTGGAGCTCCTTCCTGGAGACGTCCAGGTGAACCTTCGTCAGAGACAGGACACGCGCGTCACACAACAAACCACAAGGACAGTATGTGTGCCTGTGCGTGCGTGCGTGTGTCACTGTGTACCTCAAACTTCACAGAAGGATCCATGGTGACTCTCTTTGGTTTCACATCCAAACTCATGCCCACACAGGACACGGTGCACTGGGACATCTCCAGGATCTGAGAGGCCACTGGAGGACACAGACATGTCCATCACACCCAGAGCAGCAGCGCCTCCTGCTGTCTGAACACTGAACTACACTCAGGTACAAGTATACGCCATCCAGTTATATAATTATATAAAATGACATATCATTTAATTACAAAATAAAAAAAATAGCACAAATACAAAATATAAATATATTATAATATAGTATAAAGTTGTTGGGAGGCTGGTTTAATGCTCATATATATAGATATATATCTATAGATATATATGAACGTACAAAAAGTACTTTATGAAAATTATAAAATACAAAGAAAGTACTTTTAGTGCATTTAAATGTGTACACTGTAATTAATCGGGTCTAACCCCTTATAATATTCACTTCATTTTGTATTGTGTGTGTGTGTGTACCTTTCTCCTCCTCGAAGCTGATGAGCGCCTGTCCTCCCTGCAATGGGACACTGGGTCTCTGGTTGATGACAAACACTCCTCTGATTTGCTGACCCTGGTCGGGGGCGTTGTCTTCGTCCAGGCGGCTGAACATCACGGCGTCTGAGACCTGAGCGCAGATCTGAAAAATAAAACGTTGCCACGTTCACATTGCTGTTCGACGTGTGTGAGTGCGTTGATTCTGCGGACGATGCTCACGGTGAATTTCTGCTTCAGTTTGGTGGACTTGGCCCCCTGAGCCTCCAGCTCCTCCTGACATCTCCTCAGTTTGTCCTTCAACTCCTGTTTGCGCTCATCCAGCTTCCTGATTTCATCCTGGGGGGGAGAAGCCAGTGAGAAGCTGCAGGAATGAGCAGCTGTGTCCCGGCAGACCGATGTGACTCTACCTGCATGGTGCTCAGATTCTGGGTGAATGTCCTCCGGCCGTCTTCTCGCTGTTGGGACAAAGACATCATCTCCAGCTTGGCCTCGTCCTTGGCCTCGTCCTCGTCCAGCTTGTCTATGATGAGCCTGGACTTCACGTCGTCGGCTTTCTCTACCTTAGACTTTGGAGAGAAAACCAGATGGGACCAGTGGGCTCAACCAAAATCTAAAATCCCTGGAGTTATTACTAATGTAAATATAAATATACATAACACTGAACCTTCTGACGTATCCCCCCAGGTTTGAACTGAACCAGGATTTATTTGGCTGGTTTTGGTTCTGAGACCACGAACTGCATATTATTCATTCCTTTCTGGGAGTGTCCAACCGTTACTGTCATTTGGTTAAGAAACTAAAAGGAGTTAACGCCTTCCCACAATTCCTTGTGGCAGGCACATTTAAAGCAGCAGATTTTGTCTGTCCCACCTGTCCAGTCAGGGGACATGTTTAAGACATGTTTGATATTCAAGTATAATAATAATAATAATAATAATAATAATAATAATAATAATATTGATATACCGATATACTGAATAGTATACTCGTCACGTCATGACGCAGTAAAAAATTATGTTTGTCCTGTTTTCATCAGCTGTGCCCCCCCCCCTCCATGGTGGGACATGTGTCCTCTCACCTTCCATGTCTCCAACTCTTTCTTGGCCTCCAGGATCTGACTGTCCTCCTCCATTCCTCCGTCCAACTGACCGAGGACAGAGAGTTAGTTAGTACCCGGAGAAAGGTCCTCAGAGAGGGGACACCTGCGCGGGTCTTACCTGGACACCTTGGTCACTCATGGCAACGAGTCTGTCCCGTTTGTCCCCTCAAAAAAACTAAGAACAAAATGAAGTCTGACACCCAGACACGGAAACTAAAGCTGAACAGAAATCGAAAGTAAGTGGACATGTGACGTCATCGGCCCTGATGGTGGCGCTGTGTCACAACAACTGAAATATTAACCCTGGTATGATAGGATTATACAGTGAACAGTTTATTGAAGGTTTTTGTTTTGACTAAAGACGATCAATTAGTGATCATTAAGGACCAGGATCAAAATGTCTTCATGTGTAAAGAGTACAGACATTTATTCGGTTTCCAGTTTCCTGGTGATCCTGGTTATGATCTTGTTTGTTGATGTGGTGTTTTGCACCAAGTGATGCACTTTATGTGACACCGCGTTTTATTTTTAAGTTCTGTATAATAAAGAAATTAAAACAACGAGAGTTGGTCTGAACTAATCTATGGATCTACAGGATTTTATCTTTATCTGATATTACCCAGAAATCAATGCCGTCCTCAGACACAACTTTTCCAATAGATGATAATATTTTATTACAGATCATAAATATTGAGGACACAAACAGTAATGGACACAACCTACTCGGTGTAATATAGCAGCTGGCCGCCGGGGGGCGCGCCGAGTTGCGATGCTGAGCGCCGACGCGCGTGCACTGAAGCTCGTGCAGGGCAGCTCCAGTTAGCTTAGCTGCTACACCGCGTCTCCAGGTGACCACTGGCCGGAAACATGATGTGGTTCGAGGGCTCGGTTTCGGACGCCATCCACGCGGCTAAACGACGGAGTTTGGTGTTTGTCGTTGTCATCACAGGTACCGTGTTGTGTGTCTGTGAGTGTTTATCAGTTAGCCTGCTCGCTCACGTTAGCATCTGTGTATGACTCGTAATGGGGGTACTGGCTAGCTACTTAGCCATTAGCCCCTTAGCATAGGAGGCTAGCTGTCAAAGAGACACGGAGAACACGAAGCTAAGCGTGATACTAGCTGGCTAACAGTGTGACGTCATTAACCGGATTATATGAACCCGGGGCAGCTTACGTGTGTTAGCTCGTGACACTGTGGACAGGTAGAGTCGTTAGCCAGGTAACCCTAGGCGTTAGCTTGGGCTCCTGATGTCATAAGGCGTCTTGTCAGCTGTTCTGGTGTGACGTCACAGTCAGCTGTGTGTGCGCCTCCCCCAGGGGAGGACGAGCAGTCCTCGCAGCTGATGTCCAGCTGGGAGGAGGACAGCGTCTCGGAGGCAGCGCGCGGATGCTGTGTCGCCATCAGAGTGGAGGCCAGCAGGTAAGATGACGTCAGACTCGGACATGACATCACAGAGAAAGTCCTCAGCAAACGACCAATGGAATATTAGCCTTCAGATATCTCCCAGTTTAACTGCTCACTTGTACGTAAATATATTGTTTTGTAGTTTTTTTATTGGCAGAGCAGGAAGTTTCTTTCCAGCAACAGTTGTGTCGATGTTACTCGTGCATGTAAAAGACGATCCCATGCAACCACTCACTTTGTGTCGAATTTAACCGGACGTGACCTAACTGTGTGTGTTGTCGTCTCTTCCACAGTGAGGCGTGTGTGCAGTTCTCCCAGATCTGTATCTTTACTATGCTGCATTGACTCTCCAGTAGACCCTGTTCTCACACACACACACACACACACACACAAAGAGGGTCCATCCCATAATTGGAGATTGTTCCTTAACCCCACCCCCCCCGTGTGAAGATCCGGTAGTGTGCGTTCCTTCCAGCTTCTTCATCGGCGAGAACGGCGTTCCTCTGGAGGTCATCGCCGGCAGCGTGTCTGCTGAAGACCTGAGGAAGAGAATCCACAGAGTCAAGCAGGTACTGCGTGCACTTCGCACAACATGCGTGACGCAAATCCAGCCTCTGGATGGACACGTGTTGATCCTCCCCCTGCTCTCTCACAGATGCACGCTCAGCAGATCGCAGGTGGCACCGGCACAGACGCTCCGGCCCCGCCCGTCCCATCTGCGGCAGGAGCGGCAGGAGGTGAGTGAGCCTGCGTCCCCCCGGCATCCTGGTTGAACCTATCCCGGTCATTCCGGATAAACACGAGGTCACATGGTGCTTTCCGCTTGTCTTTGTGTGAAGCGTCTTTGTCGAGTCCGGTGTCAGACGGCAGCCTCGCAGCTTCTTGGGAAGTCACTTCACACGATGCTGAGACCGAGGAAGACCTGGATTCTAAGGTGGAAAGGTAGATTTTTCTTTTTTTAAGTTGAATCCGTTCATCTCTGTTTGAGACCTCTGCTATTTTTTTTAAAGCAGTGTACACAGCATATACAACGATGCAAAAACACGACACAATAGTCCTGCAATATAAACGTGGTGTGGAATCTGCACCTTCTTCCATCAGGTTAAACAAGAAACTGGAGGAGAAACGAGAGCAGAGGAAGAAAGGAGAAGAGGAGGTGAGAGGCGGGTAACTCCAGGATGGAGGGAGGATGCTTATCAGACTGTCCAATCACAGCTCTACGTGAGCAGTACTGAGCGCGTGTGTGTGTGTGTGTGTGTGTCTCAGACTGAAATCAAGAAGGAGATGGAGCGGCGGAAGGTGGGGAAGGACATGCACGACTACAAACGGAAGCAGGAAGACGACAAGACCAAGCGCCTCCTGGAGGAGAGGAACAGGGAGAAGGCGGAGGAGAAGGCCGCCAGGGAGCGGGTCAAAATGCAGATCGCCATGGTAACCTCTTCTTCGTCTCTCTTGTGAAATGTGTCGAGCCTTATGGCCCAAAATGGCTGCCCCGAGAGGACCCGTTTGTCTCTTTGCCCCGCAGGACCGAGCCGACAGAGCGGCTCGCTACGCCAGAACTCAGGAGGAGGAGAAGGCCTCCAAGGAGGCGCTGCTGCAGGCCCGCCAGGCCGAGCGGGAGGCCAAGAAGGAGGCCACGGTCAGGCAGAGGAGGTGAAACACGCAAAGCCAAAATCCACACAGATAGGGAAGTAGGCCTAGTGGCCAGGGAGACGGGCGTCGGACCCGTCGAGGCGGTCCCCCGCCGGCAGGATGCGCGAACCCCCGCCACTAAGAAAAGAGAGGCCACCTGGAACGCCCTCGAGCAAGGCACTAACCCCATCTGCTCCGTGGCCTTGCATGCGCCACAGATGGCTCAAATTTCCCCCGACTTCTGATGTGCAATTCTCATGAATTCTAATAATAGGACATTTGTCTCAGTGAAACGCACTCGGCTGTTCCGAGGTTTTTGTTCCATTGTAGTTGCAGGAAAACCAATAAAGGTTTCTTCCAGCTGCACGGACCAACACGCCTAACATAGAGGAATGATTTTCAAATGCGCGTGTGTGTGTGTGTGTGTGTGTGCGTGCGCTCAGCACGGTAGCCAGGATCCAGTTCCGCCTCCCGGACGGTTCGTCTCTCACCAACCAGTTCCCCTCGCAGAGCACGCTGCAGGACGTCCGGCACTTTGCTCTTCAGGTCGGTCCTCTGTCTCCAGATCTGTATTTTCCCTCGTAGCCTCACAGGCCTGAGTGCAAATCTCTGCCTGTGATTCTGGCCACAGGAAGTGGGAAATCGCTACGGTAACTTCTCCCTGGCGACCATGTTCCCGCGGCGGGAGTTCACCGACGAAGACCTGAACCGGACTCTGCAGGAGCTGGAGCTGGCTCCCAGCGCTTCCGTGGTGCTCCTGCCGGTGAGTGGATCCGCCCTTCGGTGAGTCATTATGATGTCGCTCGGCGTGGCGTGGTTTCCCTGACACGTGTCACGTGACCCCAGCATTCAGGACGTCCTGCCAACACCGAGGTGCGGTCCTCCTCCGGTGGAGGACTCTGGGCTGTGCTGGGCTCGCTCCTCTACCCTCTGCTGGCCGTGTGGAGATTCCTGAGCGCCTTCCTGTTTACAGCCCCGCCCACTCCTGGACCGGCGCCGGGAGCCCCCGCCCGGCAGTCCGGCTCTTTGTCCAACTCCTCGTCCTCATCGTCGCCAGCCCAGGACAAGACAAAGAGGTGAGGCACGTCCTCGAATCCATACGAAGTACACGATAGCACACATTTTCACACCTATCTCCTTATTAGTAATAATATTATAATATTTTGCCCATACTGGGTTTTATGCTAATTATCTGTGATTGTTTTTTATATATATACTCAATATGCATCTGTACACATCACTTGTCTATGTCTCACTGGGAGTTTTGTGAACAATTGGAATGCAACTCAATTTTTCCACAGTGCGTTTGTTTCGCGCACCTATGAAGTGACTCTCCCGCGCGGTCTCTCTCTCTCCTCCTCAGAGAAACTCTGTCCAAGCACAGTCTGGAGAAACGGCCGCAAGACTTCAAGACGGACGGCCGCGTCTGCAGCCTGAGGACTCCGGAGGACAGCGAGGACGAGAACAACACCTGGAACGGGAACTCCACCCAGCAGATGTAGAAGGTTTCCTTCCTTGGCTCCCGCATCTCCCTGCGCGGGGCTCAATAATAGTCATAAGATGAATAATCCGCCGCCTGGGCTCAGATTAGGGCAGGTTCGCAGCTCGGCTTCACCAGCGTCCCGTCTTTGGCTTTATGGCTCGTAGCTCTTCGCCCTCAGATCCGTCATAATTCACTTTATTGTTCATTGCTGCGAATTGAGAGGGACCTGAAGTCTGGCCCGGCATTTTCTCCTGGAGCTTTGTAGGAAGGAACTGAAATCTGACGTCGGCAGAATGAATAAAAGCTTTCCCCATCCAGCAGCGGACAGGGGACGTGTCCTCCTCCTCCGTGGCACACTCTGATCCCTTATTTAAGTCAACGTTCAAATTATTTTGATCATTTGTCGGCAGTGCTGTGCCAATCCGTCATTAAATCATCCGAGTCCTGAGGGTTTTGTCCGAATGGGATTCAGCGGCATGTTCCCCGAGAAAGACTAACTCCGCCTCTTTTTGTAGCTTGACTGACTCGTGTCCTTCATTCAGTAAACGTCTTTACTGTGGAAATCACACCTTTGTGTCTTTTTTCGCGGGCTGTTATTGTGGCTTCCTCGTGTGTGTGTGTGTGTGACGAGTGTCACCTGATCACCTGTTTGTGTGTGTGTGTGTGCGTCTAGACTGAGGAGTTTGTGATAAAACCTCATTCATCTGGAAACTTCATTTCGTGTTGTCATTTAGAAATTCAGAGAATGACCCACAATCCACTGCACAATCCACACGTTCAGTGTATTTTCAGATTTTTATTGACCAAGAGAACATCACAAGTGTCGAAGCTGCTTCTTGTACCAAAGTACGAGAAGTCGTGAAATCGGCAGTGCGTAGGAAATGGTGAAATAAGGCGGGAAAAAACCAAAAAAAATCCCCTGCATGTAGAGAAGAAGAGAAAAACAAACATGAGAGCAGGAGAGGCGCCTTCACTCTCCGGTGAAGGTGGGGTTGGCCACGGTGGTGGTGGCGTTCTTGAACAGCGGGTTATCGGCCTGGAGACACAGAGGCCAGCGATCAATGACCGATCCATGCCGATGACATTATTGGGATCAATAACTGGGCTTTGAATTCTCTCACCTCGGCCCACCTGGATTTCTTCTTCTCATTTTCAAACTTCTTGAACTCTTTCACGTCCCTCATGTGGATCAATAACTTGATCAGCATCAGCAGTAAGATGCCGATCAGAGCCACCGAGGCGATGGATCCTGCGATGATGGTGATGACGCTGGGAGGCTCCAGACACTCTGGACACAGAAACCACAGCGTCACACGGGAACGCGATTATGGATTATGGATCTGCCTGCTGGGGTGAAAAAGGATCGAGTTCCCTTCGGATCTCTCCTTGTTTTTTCCAATGTATCCTATCGCAGTCATACATTTTATTATGCGTGGGATCAGTCGGGACCTTTGTTCAATTTAAACGGCCCTAAAATAAAGCCCCTGTGGGCCCAGGTCACCTCTCTGTCGGAGGATCTCGGCCCTGTAGTGGTCCTCGCCCACCAGCTGCTCCAGCTTGAATTTTACCCAGCAGCCCTGGGAGTCCTTCTGCTTGCACTCTTTGCTGCTGAGCGTGAACTGGTCGACTGTCGCGTTAACGAGGCTCAGGCAGCTCTCACTGCAGTTCTTCTGAAAAGGCCCCGAGCCGAAGGCCAGGCACTCCACGCAGCTCCTGAAACGTAAAGACACATATTAAGGCGGCGACTCATTTATTCTGTGTGTGTGCGTGTGCGTGTGCGTGCGTGTGCGTATCGCATCGCGCGTGCTCTCTCACAGTTTGGTGAGGCAGGGGTCCGGGCAGCCCAGGCACAGCTGGCAGTGCGGCCTCTGGTAACCCTGGTTACACTGGCAGCGGTTGCAGCTGCAGACGCCGCGGCCGAAGCACACGCTGTTGTTGGCGGTGCGGCAGCCTTCCTCCGACACGCGGCAGTGACACGCCGAGCCCTCGAAGCCCGGATAACATTCGCACGCGCCACACTTGCACTGTCCGTTACCTGCAGGAGGTCAGAGGGGTCACACACACGCACAGGCTGTGTCCCAATCCCGGAAAGTCCATCGAGTGCCCCGCCTGTCTCGCCGTTGCTCAGCGGCCGAGAAGAATTTGAGACCTTTACCTCCGCACAGTTTGTTCTGGAACTTCTCGCAGTGTTCGTCGTCGCACTGGCAGAACTCTCCGTAGTAGCTCTCTCCGTTGTTGGTGTTGTGACACTGGCAGCGTCCGCACTCGCAGTCGCCGCGGCCCTCGCACTCGGTGCCGTTGTTCCTGCGGCAGGACAGCTGGGACAGGACGCGTTCCTCGCGCCCCCCCATGGCACATTCGCAGAACTGACCCACATGTCCATCGTGGCAGCTGAACAAAGAAAAAAACATGCCATTTTATTTCGGCTGGAAACTTTGGGCCCAAAATCCGCTTGGCGCGCTGTCTGGTCTTGTCGCATGTGGCGTTACCTGCAGATCCCACAGCTGACCCGTCCCTTGCCCTTGCAGCGCGGGTGGTCCGGTAGCCCGGGGTCCTCGCAGTGACACTCACAGTTAGTGGATAACTTCAAGGTCAGCGTGTCCTTGATGCCCAGGGGTCGGATGGTGAAGGTTTGCTCCTCCATGCAGGAGTGCGCCGTCACCGTGATGTTAAAGGAGATCTGGAATGGTCACCCGTTTCTAATCATTCGAATGATGTTTGAATGAACGGAAGACATTGATGCGTTGTTTTACAGACCTCCTCTCCCCCGGGGACGTCCTCGCAAACCCCTTTGCTGTCTCCTTCCGGTCCTGCATGTTTGCATATCGGGGTGTAGACCACCCTCACGTTGTCGGGGAGCTTGTCGTGGGTTATGGTCACTTTGGACGACAAGCGCTTCAGAAAAGGGAAAACAAGCACCGGATAAGAAAGGTGCACCTGTGGAGGGTGGAGGCCAGTTGCAGGACTTACGTTGTAGGCGCTTTGAATCAGATCCACCACGTTCCTGGAGTCTGACGACAGAACTCCCACCTCCGACTTTGGAATCATCTGGGAGAGTTGCTGGGAGGAGAAAAAAAGACATTTGTCCAATACGTAGCTTTGTGTCAGTCAACCCAAATCCGTGCCTCGTATTCACCCTGTACACGGCCGCCACGTTTCCCGTCACCGCGAATATGGGCTGAATATTGTTCTTCTCCAGCTGCGTGGCCAGTTGTCCGACAGACGGATAATCCTGCACACAGCGTCACAAGGGTCTCCAACAGGGTGGGTTTTGGATTTAAGGCGGCGGGCGAGCGATACCGACCATCTGGCTGCTCTGGGCGTACAGGTTTTTCTCCATGTGGCAGCGCTGGTCGTTGGGCTCCAGGATGCCGGCCAGCTTCCCGTCTCCGGCCATGTGGAATCCCGCGTCGGTGGTGAGGACGATGAGCTTGGTGCTGCTGTCCCTCCATCCGATCTTGTCCTGCGCGGCGGAGAAGGAGGGCAACACTTCATCCTACTGGCTCGAAGCTCTCTCTCTTTCTCCTCCACACCAGCGTGGAGGTCTCCAGAGCTTTTCCTTTTCTTTTACATGTACAGTGCTGAAATACGAGTATTCTGGCGCTTTTTGAACCGCCTCCTCTCACCCCACACACAGCGGCCTGCATCATAGCGTCCAGACTCCCCTCCGGAGAGTCCAGGTTCCCGGAGATGGACTGCTGCTGCACCTTGGTTTTGAAGTCCTGCTCTCTGGGGGTCATGCTGAGCACGTGTCTGTACCCGAAGGCAGCCTGACACTGCTGGTGGTCCTCGTCGCACGGCTTCTGCAGCTTCTCCTTGTTGGTGTTGGTGTACGGCAGGACGGTCTTATCCACGAAGGCTCCGAACCCTGTGGGTACACGCAGTCATTCTTTATTCCTATCAAGGGGTTGAAATGGCTCCAGTCCGAGGATGGCTAACTGGGGTCCCCCACTAGGGTCATCGGGTCAATGAATTCTTGGTTTCACAGTTGTAAATGAGCGAGAAATTGCTGAAATATACTTGGATTGCCTCTTTTCATGAAATGAGTTGCTATAGCATGTATTTCTTTTACTGTGTATTTTCTACGAGTTGTCAATTTTATCCTGTAAAGACAACTTTTATTGTCCTTATAGTTGGGTCATTAATAATGTGGTTATAGTCTCTCCTCAGAGGGGGTTTGTACGGAGACACCTGCCGATTTCTCTTCACCTATCCGAGCGTGTGCCGTGATGTTCTTCAGAGCCGCGAAAAGACTCTGTCCCAGTCCTTTGACATTTTCCAGGTCGTCCTTCATGGAGTAGGACAGGTCCATCAGGTAGTAGAGGTCCACGGGGTAACCCTGGACCCTCTTAAAGGAGACGGTGAAGGTGGTTGGAAGGCCTGTCAAAGAGAGAGAAGAGGCTTCAGGAGTCAGAGAGAGACGCTGGGATCGCGCGCGCGCGGTGATTCCACGCACTGGGTCGGAGGACCAGACGGATCTCCTGCGGACGCAGCTGCACCGGCTCCTGCTGGCTGAAGGACGACGACAGCGGGACGTCCTGATCGATGGACATCTGGTTCTGAGGGGAGATGATTTCCGTCTCCTTGCAGCCTTTGGCCCTGAGCTGAGCCGCGGTGTCGCAGCGCACCGACTCCTGCTCTCCGGCTTTGGTGAAGTTCTGTGAGAGGGTGAAACCTCTTTTGAATTGGGGTCCACACTCTTCAAGGTAGTCGTGATGAGCCAAATTTGAAATATTTCAAGGTGGAACCACCACATGTCATTATCTCTTTGGCTGGTCAGCCCCCGCTTGAAGCAGACGCTGCATTTATCTTTTTTTTTATTCAACTTTTATTGTGATAATATTTACAAATGTACTTTCATTCTCGTTCTATGTTCAGAGAGATGAAATCATCTTTGTGTCAGGATGTAAGGGGTGACCAGGGGGAAGCCTCAGAACCCCAAGAACCAGCCGAACGTGCATGACTGTGTGTGTGTACTCACCAGGTCCTGGCACCACACACAGTACGGCCCAGATCTGATACAGTCATCGCAGGAATTGATCACCGACTTTATGCAAACTTCCTCTGGTTCACACAGCCCTGGAAAAAAAAAAAAGCTGGGAATTCCTCGGTGACTGGATCAATAGATACAAGCATCGCACTGGAAACAACCAGGCTCTGCAACGTTGAGAACGATGGTGAAACTGAATGAGAGCATGAGACCTTTCATCTTTTTATCCCAAGCAGTATTTTCCTATCAGTACAAATGCACTCATGCTCGGTGTTATCAGGGTAGCAGAAGCTATTCTTGTGGCACGAAGGCTTAAAAAGGCCCATATTTGGTAAAGGATGTTAATAACTCCTGACTAATTGTGAATAAGCAGAAATGTGGCGAAACCGGATGGCCTGGTACCCTTAGAATAGAGTCGTGCAGAATAGGACTTCGTCTTTTATAATGACTCATCGATAGTCATAGGCATACTAATTATACCTTATAATATGTAATAAGTGTCCCTGCTCGAACCTACTGAAAATGTCTTCAACCATTTGGACATTTCATTGATTGATCACATATTGATCCGTTGAGCTCACCACTTGCCACCGTCAGCAGGAGCAGGAGAAATGTGGGACGCTGATCCATCTCCTGGGGAGACAAAAAAAAAACGGAATATTTCTGTCTGTCTTTTGCCATGTGTGTCCCTTTGAACGTGTTGCAGAGCCTTTCTGAGAATTTCGAACTTCTGCTTTCAGACGCCGTTGCCGTGGAAACTCGGGACCTGGGCGGGTCCCGGACCGCAACAACGCCACGCAACAGGTGAGCGTGACGTGCAGCCTGAAAGTGACTTGGATGCCACAATATCCTAAAATAACCCGACGGAGGGTAACTGCTGCATACGTGTGAAAGAAAGGGGTCACGTATGTAGATAAGGAGTCATACACACGTGTTAGCGGACCGTGTGGTCCTCACTGAGGAGCAGTGGTGCTGAAAATAATAAAAAAGAAGAAGAAGAAGAATAACAATGATAAACCGGTGACTCCGTCCAGCAAACATTCCTTTGCTTCCGTTAACACCCACATTTTCCCGTTTAGGGAATGACGAATCACTAGATTAATTTCAAAGTCTTGGACTTATCTTCAACAGAAGTTTGATCTGCCGAAATAAGTCAAGAATCCAGTTTCCCCTCCAAACTTACCCGCTAACAACGAGTGGACGTCCTCGGACACCACCAGAGGACGATGCGCGTGTGACATGTGTGACACCAACGCGGCACCATAAAAGGCTGCAGACAAACGTGGGGTCACTGCTTCCTGTATTTCTATCTGCGTGTCCACACACACACAACACTGCACAACACGACGCACTATTAGACGGACGTTGCGCGTTGTGTTTACACCAAACTGCCGCAGTTTCCTGTCGCCCGTCATGATGCTGCTGCACAGGAAACTCGCGTTCGATTCTCTCCTCCCATTCAGCAGGAGTTTGACTTTTCGGAATTGAAAAAAAGAACATTCGGAATGTCTCATTTTATTCAGAGCTTGCATCTTTGTTTTACAAAGTGTATATATATATATCAATTCTGTATGCCGTGAAATGAGAAGTTCACACGTCTCATACGATAAAACACATCTGCAAATGTAGAAACTTTGTAGGTCGAGCACACATATTTGATATATTGAGAAAGCCAACACAAACTATAGTCCTTGGTAAAGGCGTCGGCGTAATCAACTTCCTCCTGCAAAACTAGAAGTTTCTTTTCCTCTTTTTCGCTTATATATAAATTCCCAAACCGTTTTAGAACTTTTACAAAGTCAAACTAAGAGTAATTATTCATTCATCCACTCATTATAAGAAACTATGAAATATCAGCAGATTTTGGGCAGAATATCAAGAAATGAATGATAATAACTATTTCTGGACTGGAAAAAAACAACAAAAAAACTCTTCATACAAGCCAACTCACCAGAAACAGGAAGCAGCAGCTCTACTCTGTGGCCGACAGTGGAATGCGGCGGCGGCTATACAGAGGCTCCGCCCACATAACAGGAAGTGGGAGGCAAACAAAGTCCAACCAGCATCACACAGACAATACGTGTCCTCCGAGGACACGGTGCCTCCACCAGGTCGTCTTTGACATCTTCGAACTGTAACAATGTAACTTCCAACTAAAGTCAAAATGGTAGACTTCCTGCGATAAGAGAAGAAGAAAATTGTTACCTGACTGTGACCTTTGACCTCGGCTGTGTATGGCACAGCTGTGGCTCAGGAGACTGTGGGTTATGAATACGTTTATTCTGATGTCCTTAGCGTGACCTCCGGTGACCCGGCCTCTTTCTACATCGTTGGGATGTTGAATCATTTCACTGAATGATCCGAGAAGAAGCTTTTTTTTTTTTTTTCAATGCATAACTTTCGGGCAATGATCCAAACAGACTGACTTTAATCTGTGTGTATTCTATAGAAAACACCGCTGTGTGTGTGTGTGTGTGTGTGACCCTCTGGCTGACCCTGCTCAGCTCTACACACAGTAAATCCTGTTAGACCTTCACACCAGGAATCCGTTCAGCTGGTCCTCAGGAGGTGGACGGACATGGTGGACCCGGTGTCCTCTTAGGTAGTTCAATGATCTTTCTTGATGTCTGAGAGCCGTGGGGACGCTGAGACCTGCGGGACGGGAAGTGTCCTGGGGGGGGCCTGTGGAGACACACCTGCTCACTCAGACTTTTTTTCCAGTTGTGGGGCCCTCCTGCGTAATCCTCTCTAATCCCCGGCCCCGGGAACGGCAGAACCATTCAAGGTCTGATTCCAGTCTCCGAGTCTCAGGACGACTCTTCACGTCTCCGAAGGTCGTCTGATCAAACTCCTTATTGATTATCGGCCGGTGTTGGCGGACGGGCGGGTTTTTGTGCGGCTGTAATCACTGTTACGCAAACACCTCGGCGGGTCTTAAGGTCGAGGAAGGATTAGCTTCCCTCCTCGGGAACGGGATTAAAAAAAACCCTGAGAAAGCTGCGGGCCGTCCCGGAAAGACGAGAAGGACACACACTGGGAAAACAACATGCCTGTGTTCACTTTGTGTGAGCGGGTCACACAGTCAGAAACGCAGGATCTGAACCTGTGCCCCAGACGGTCACATGAGCCACGCCAGGGTCGGCTTGTTTTGTGGGGATTTGAGTCGCGTCGAGTCGTGTTGGGTGGTGTGTGTGTTGGGTTGAGTTGTGTTGAGTTTGAGTTGTGTTGAGTTGTGGCGTGTGTGTTGTGTTGAGTTGTGTGAAGTTGTGTTGTGTGTGTGTTGTGTTTGTGTTGAGTTGTGTTGAGTTGAGTTGAGTTGAGATGAGTTGTGTGTGTTGTGTTGAGTTTGAGTTGTGTTGAGTTGTGGCGTGTGTGTTGTGTTGAGTTGTGTGAAGTTGTGTTGTGTGTGTGTTGAGTTGAGTTGAGTTGAGTTGTGTGGTGTGTGTGTGTGTGTTGTGTTTGTGTTGTGTTTGTGTTGTGTTGAGTTGTGTTGAGTTGAGTTGTGTGGTGTGTGTGTTTTGAGTTGTGTTGTGTGTGTGATGTGTTTGTGTTGAGTTGTGTTGAGCTGAGTTGTGTTGTGTGGTGTATGTTTTGAGTTGTGTCGAGTGGTGTTGTGTGTCGCTGGAACATTTAGTCAGAGGTCGGACATGGTTGTAGTTCAAGGGGTTTTATTTCCTCTGTTATTATAAGAACGCATCTTTTGAAAAGACATCATCCTGCCAAGACTGACAACACACAACTCAGACTTTCACATGTCGACACGGATATAAAGACATAAATGTGTATTTCAATACAAGTGGCACGTATTAAACGGGTTAATAACAAAATGGCATGAAAGCATGACCTCATCGCACATGAGCTCTGACACGCAGGTCAGAGGTCAGCGAGTGACACGTGAACTCTTCCGGTGTTGGTGCCGCCTCAAAGCATTGTGGGAAGACGCACCGGTAGAGATTTGATCAATTGAGGGATTTCCTCCAGATGTCTACATGTATGATGCGTGTCATGGATGGAGTCGCGTGGCTCTGCGAACAGCTGATCCCAAGGAGGCGGTACTTGGCGTGCCGTCACACACCCACAAGCGCGTCAAGCGCGCCATCCCTTTATTTAGATGCCTTTCCTGCCGCCTCAGAAGACCACCCCGAGGACGAGGACCAAGGGCATCAGAGCGTGGGACGCCGGCGCCGTGCTGCCGCCGCCGGGCGCTGAGACGGAGGTGAAGAGCGAGTCGCTCTGGTTCCAGGGAACCGCCAGGTTACAGATGTTTCCTCCACAGCAGGCCGTGCACATCTGGACACAGGTCAATTCTTTTACTCACACAAAGACCCCAGGAGCGTCTCCTCCCATCGTCTTCCCCCAAATATTCTTGCTGGCGTCGTGTGTGCGTGTCCACCTGTCCTCCGTCCTGCTCCGTGCATCCCGGGGACAGACAGTCCTCCAGAGACACGCAGCGTTTGGTCACGGACACGCTGCGTCCCTCCTGGTCCACCGTGTGACGGGACAAACAGTATTCGGCCTCTGAAAGACACAGAGTCACGTGACCT
This sequence comes from Colistium nudipinnis, assembly GCA_016785305.1. NCBI lineage: Eukaryota > Metazoa > Chordata > Actinopteri > Pleuronectiformes > Rhombosoleidae > Colistium > Colistium nudipinnis. Next base: position 86,947 of record JAFBJU010002857.1, on the reverse strand, counting down.
CTGACCTTTTCAGCGGGGGAAAAAACAAAAAGTCTCACCACGAGGACAGAAGTGGTCCGGGGCCCAGCGGTTACACTCAAAGTTATCGCGGGCGTCTTCGCAGGTGAAGCATTTAAATCCTCCCGGGAACGGAGTACCTGCGGAGAGCCCAATATGTGCGTTTATTTTGGCGTGCCCCCCTCCCCCTCCCGTCCCGCTTTATTTGACGATTCGACCGGCTGCGTTCATGGGTTTCATTTCCCCAAACATATTTCGGTTCCGTCGCGGCCTCACCTGACCTAAATTTCAAATGTTTTACAGCTCAATAGAATTTGTGGAGACATGCGTGAGGCTGTGGACGCTCACTGGACGGGTGCAGGAACGCGATGTCTCGCTGGGTGAAGTCTCGGCCGTGGCCGCGTTCCAGGACCACCGCGATCAGGAGGATCCGGGCCGCCCAGCTGGCGCACCTGCCAAACACACACGCAATGAGCAGGTGGCCAATGAAAACGGATCTTTTTGGAGGAGCTCCGCGGACGCCAGTCACCGGGCTCCTCGGTGGACTTCTCTGCGGCAGAGGCATCGGAGGAGGCCCGGGCTCATTCTCTATTCCGCACAGGTTCGCGCGCTCGGCCTTTGGATGAGACTCCTCGCTGAATTTCACCTGTGGATCACATAACGTCACACGGGACACACACACAAACGTTGACATGAGCTTCAAGCGGCACGCAGTCATCCGGCGGTGGACATTTTGGACCTCTTTTGGTTCTGTTTTATTGAGCTTTTCCTTCCTGCTCCTACCACACCAGGTCACGAAAGGTCAACGCTCCTGTGCGCAAGGCGTTTATCTGAGGGTTTTAGATCTCGTATCCATTATATATTTGTATATCTGTACACGCAATACTCTGGTGCCGTTGCCTGAGGAGGATTTGAGCCGGGGGTGGGGGGGCACGGCTCTGCTTTCAGAGGTGTCCACCCCCGAGCCCCCTCCTGCGTCTCTTGCTGATCCGGAGACATTGTGCCACAGAAACGCAGGCAAAGGAAGAATCGGGCTTGCGGGGACCAAATATATATATATATATATATATATACTTACGTCCATCTTCCAGGTCATGACTCGGCTTCGTCCCACAACATTACTGAAAGGCCAGGATTTCTTTCCCCACCAAAACCCCCATCATCCCCAGGGCAGCGCGACGACCCCCGGCGGGATTTCCACCTTTTTTGTATGGCCCAATGCCGTCGGAACGTAAAGGCCTGTTATCCTCACACGTCGGCCTTTGACCTAAGGTGAAACCCAAATCCATTCCATCTTCTGACCTTCCGTTTCCTCCTTTACAGATTTATCCGAAGCCCGTATCCAGGGGGAAACGTGGGCTGCGATTGACGGACTCCTCGCCTGAAGCCCACCTGAGCGTTCCGGCCCCCCTGGACGGAAGCGGAGGGTGAGTGCGCTTTTCTACGCCGCCATGAGACATGTATATGCACAGAGACGCTAAAGGCGGCGAGAGGTGGACGGCATGTGTCCCCTCACACTGCAAACGCCGTTCGTCTCCCAGCTGGAGCTAAGTCGCGCGCCTGCTTTTCACCCGCAAATATCAAATCGCTGCTGCTGACTGTCCGGCGGCGCTTGGCTTTAGATTTGGGATTTGGGATTTGGGATTTGGGATTTGGGATGGGGGGCAACAGAAGCTTTTCTTCTTCCCAGGTTCTGCTGCTATTGTGATGCTGATTGAAGAGAAACGCAAAGAGCGACGCGTACGCTACACACACAGTGGCGCGCGCCGGGTGTGTCTGTTGTCATCGTCCACGTCTTACGAGAGGAAGAATTCACGCCAAAAATCGAATCACGTGAAGATAGCAAATGGGGTCACGAGAATCCTGGCCATAAAGCGGTCTGACTCGGCTTTCGTCTTTCTTCGTCACGCCGAGGATTTTCTTTGTTGTCACATCAGTCCGAAAAGGATCTCGGGTCAGGAGAACCAATTTGGTGAAAAGCAGATTCCTTCCATTTTCCACCTGCTCTTTTTTCCCCTCATATAAAATAAGAGAAATGAGGATCCACAGGGCTGGGTATTGGTATCCTTTATACTGTTGTAATATTTCAATATATACTGTATATCTAGACAGGGAGAGATGTATTTAAAACCTATTTAAATAAACTCCATGTTTTTTCTGCCCTGAATTTATTTGACCGAAAAAGAGGGGTGAACGTTATTTTCAACAATAAAAAAATTAACATTATTTAGTCATTGATAGCCTCACAATTCTGCTGTAGGTTTTTTAGGCCCCACAGTGATTCATTTATTAGTATAATAACCTGGATTGACTTCTGCAAGTCCTCTGTTGGAAAATAATTTTGGGACACATTTTGAAAAGAAAATGTGTGTACCCACAGTGTAAAAGCCAGAGATTCCATTAACAATACAGAAATATTGAAAAATAATAAGAATGAACCCCAACAACAATTCAATCAATCATTTTCTCTACTGATACTGATAATTGTTCATTTTAGGATTACATGAATAATATATATTTATTGAAATAAAAAGAAATGGCTGTGGACTGACCACATTCTGATACGTACGTCAGGAATAATGTGAGCGCCCAGGGTCCAGCGCGCGCCCGCGCACACACACACACACACTGCAGAACAAAGCCTCCTGGTGCGGGGGTGTCTCCCCTGTCTGTCCCCATTCATCCTAAAAACATCTCGTCTGTGGCTTCAAGGCATGTGCAATGATCCACCAGCTCCTCAAACACACACACACACACACTGTGGACATCAAAGCATGAAGACTGTGTCCAAATGTGTCCAAGTAGAGAGAGCGAGAGACAGGAACTGGTCCAAAAACTCTAAAACCATCAACTCCACACATGAGAGACAGACAGGGGGACAGACAGCAGGCGACACACAGGATCAAAGATCACTTACTGGGACGTCCCGGCTGTCAGAGCCTCTCAGTGTCCTACACGCTGCTGTCTTCAGGATTATTGTCCCGTCTCACGGTCTAACTGCGAGGGGAGAGGGACGGCCCCAGGCTCATTGGATGGGGACGGGCAGTGGGCGGGGCCACGTGGCCACACCCCTTGATGGCAAGAGCAAGGAGGAAAACAACCAATAGATAGATAGATACCCGGACACGCACAGGAGACAGGAACCAGAGAGGAGGACAGACACGAGTCGTGTCCCGGATTGTGTCTTTAAGTAAATGATTGTGTTTCTTATATTTACATGTTGTCGTGTGTGAACCGACTCCATGGGAAATGAATATGTCTTTATCGGAGAGCTGTCAGTCAGAGGACACAATGACCGCGGGGACTCGGACAGAGGCCCATTCACTTCAGCGATAAGGCCGGTGTTACATTTCCGAGTGTGTGTGTGTGTGGTGATGGATTTGTGTTACACTCGTTCTGATCTTTGCACTCTGATTCACTTCCTGTTTGACCTCGGGGTTACTTCCTGCTCCCCCGGCGCACCTGTGTCTCTCTCTTGTCTCGCTCCGTTTCTTTCCTCTTTTCCACAGTTCCATGTCCTTTTCATCGCAGATTTGTTCACTTTCACTTGTTTTTTCTGTCCTGGAAGCAAAAACGCCACCCACAAAGAACAAGAGGCTGGAACCAAGGATTCTGGTCTGGACCAAATCACCAGAGCTCCACTAGGAGGAGTCACGGGAACTCAAATCGCTGCGGAACGTCCCACTGAGGAGGAGGACGGAGTGTGTGTGTGTGTGTGTGTCCCCTCTCTCTCTCTCCATCAGAGACGAGCAGCTGCTGGTCTGACCGCAGCGGGACGCAGGACGCAGCAGCCCGGAGCCGGACGCTGTCCACTTAGGTACAGCATGCTCACACACGCACACACAGGCGCGCAAAGCGGGAAAGGATTCAGTTCCTACGACACTAACACGGCTCTGGTTTTGTCTTGAGCCGCTGAGCGTTCAACCAGATGATGTCATAGTAAAGATCCTGCCTGACGCGTCTCCCGCCTGAGAGACACAAACACACAGGAGTCTTGCCTTTGCCCACATGCAGCAGGATGGAGCGGCGGAGGAAGAGAGGCCAAACGCGCGGGTGTCTGTCCCGGCTTTCTTCGGTGGCAAAATCCTCACTGGATTTGAAGATGGATTCTGGTCCCTGCTGCTCTGGTTGAGGGGCTATTTTCATTCTTGGTGGAGGTTCATTTAACTGGCCCCATAGCATACCTTATTATTCAGGATTGTCCCCTGGGTGGACAGCCACATTTCTCAAGTCTTTGAAACTGTGGACTACCACTTTTGGAACATGACGAATCGCAGGAGAAAGCTTTTGATTCCTACGCGGTGTTGGCGCGTGCGCGTGGCTCCAGCTGCTGGGAGGGAGGAAGGGAAGATTAGGGTGGGTGCCTGCGTGGAACATGATGTCAGAGGAATGTGTTGAGCCTCTCCTTTAACAAGCTGCACTTTTCACAGAGAGAGGTACTACTCAACTCTTTTCTTATTTGCACTGAAGTTTGTTGAGACACACGTGTGGGACACAGGGGGGACGTCCACACACCGGAACAGCTGGAAAAGACAATGACTAATATTAGCGCTGAGGTAAGCCCGAGGAGGAGGAAGGGCAGCGGGCTGAAGTCACACTTATTTCTGGCCCTGTGGCTTGGGAGCCAAATGGCAGTTTAACCCTTTCCACACTCTGGAACTGGGACTTGCTAAGCTTTAGATCTCAGCAAGTGATTCCCCTTATGATTGGCCATAATTGAGACTGGGCCAGAATCCCAGTGGGTTCCTGCGAAGGGTTTATGTCCACGGGACGTGGGGAGTCTTTCCAGATGAGATAAGATCGCCCTTTACTGGCCCACAGTGGGGACATTCCCAATTGGACGTAGCAGTAAAGTGCAACCTCTCAGTCTGTGTTTGTTGCGACTTGAACCACGCCCCCTCGCTTTCTGCGAGAGAGAGAAAAAAAACCGCGGGGAAAAGTTGACTCCAACTTTCCACCGTTGGAGGGAAGAAAGAATCCACTGTTTCTTCGTGCGCGCGCGCGTTCGTTGCGTAACCTCTCTCCTCTCCGCCGTTCACAGCGTCGTCCGTCTCCGTCCAGCGGGTGAAGATGTAGTCGGTTTTGTCTCCATGGAGATGTCTCCAAACCCAGTCTCCTCTGTCTGGTCGCTATGGTCACCGTGGTGGCTGCTCTTCTTCCTGACCTCCATCCTGCGGACGACAGGCTCCGCCCCCGCGTCGCCTCTGCGGGACAACACCACGCTGCTGCTGGACGGCGGGGGTCCGGGTCACCACCTGCAGAACTGCAGCTGCTCCTCTCCGGTGCCGGACTGTGAGCCGGCTCTGGCCCGCTCGCTGTGCGAATGCTGGGCCGTCCCGCGCCGGGCTCTGCCCCGCGCCGGACTCAGACACCCGGGACGCCTGGCCGTGTGGGTGCGGGACTCGTGGCTCCTGGAGGAGCTGCTGAACAGGAGCACGGTCGCACATCTGCACCTGTCCTTGTGTGGATCGGAGCCAGTGGCCGGTCGGAACCTGGTCCTGCTGGGTCTGCGGAGTCTGAGGGTCCACAGAGCAGGAGCTCCGTACCCGCGTCAGGAGATGACGCTCCTCCCCGCACCTGGAGGTGCGGCGGTTGGGTCAGAGGCCTCCTCCGTGAGCGTCCTGGACGTGGCGGTGCTGAACGGCCTCTCGGCCCTGAAGGCCTACAGTGTTGTGGGTCCGGTGTGGCATCACTTCCCCCAGCTGTCTGTGCTGGGCTCCTCTGAGGAGCCTCTGCACGACATCACCTTCATCTACTGACAACTGACTCTCTGAGGAGTGGTGATTTGTTTTAATCTTCCTCTCCTTGCTGCATTTTCTTTCAAAAGACTGTTGATTTCACATTAGCTGCTGGTTAAACCTCCCCGAAAGGATCTTATCTCAGTCCAGACGCACGGGCCGATTTTCTCCAGGATTTATTTTGTGCCACAATATCCACGCTGACATATTTATTTACTATTTCAAATGGTTTGGTTTGTATTATATTATATTGTATGGTATCACTGATTCATTGACATACATTGACAATTGTTTGCTCGGTCAGTAGTTATCCCCCTGCACTCTTTAGATTAAAATCAAGCTGTACATATTTTTTTCCCCCAGATGATGTCTTCTGCACTTTCCCGTGATTTCCATAGCTTGAATGTATCGTGTGCTACGTCTGGCACCTGCCACAGTAAATGTGTTCTTGAGGAGAGAGTGACAAGAAGGACTCACTTCTGCTTCAGGAATCAGCAGAGGAAGAGGATTTGGTTTGCCTGGAACTCCTCCCGAGAATCCAGGTGTGGAGCCTGTTGTCATGGAAACAGGTGGTGGAAGAAAAGCAGCGGATCTATGAGAAAGCCAGCGGCCATTTATGCATGTTGTTATTCAATTGTTGTATTTCATCATTTAACCAGCATAGTCTTCACTATCCTCACTCACACACTTTCAATGGCACCATAATATACTGTGTCTCACAGCAACTCTCCCGGGCACTTCTTCTGTTGTGGGGGTTTGTCGCCACCTAGTGGTCACGTGGGTTCATAACCAGGCCAGCTGTGGTGGGCTCCGTTGTCTCTCACTTGTTGACAACAACGTAAGGATTTTACTGCTCCTTTTTGTGTGTGCGCGTGTGTGTGTGTGTGTTGAAAGGACCAAACAGTGTGTGCGTACGGGTTGTGTTTGAGATTGACTCTGCTGTTGGGTGGACTTTTATTTTGAAGGTGTGACCGGAAGTAGCAAAGTGTGCGTGTCGGTGTGACACACTCACGGACCGTCGTCCCAGTGTGTCTGCGTCAGTTTTTCAGAGCGAGGGTCCCGGTGTGTGAACATCAGCTGTTGAAACTTCAGACCCGGTGAGTTGGAGCCGTCTCACGTGACGTCATTAGGACACATGATTAATACACACAGTACACACAATAGTACACAGTACTAACAAACAGAAAGTTCTAAAGTACGTAAAGTCCATGAAGTGATCATGAGAAGGTGAGGACTTTATTTTAACCAATAAACACTATATTATAACGATCTTGTAGATCAGTAGACAAAGATCAATCGATCGATCCACCAGGGCACGCAATGCACTTATTAAAATGATAACTTATAAGATATATATATATCTTATATACAAACACAAGGGATACAAATACACACGCGCATAAACGACACAAACAAAAAAGGATGAAAACGTGAGAAGTAAAGAATATAACAGAATAGTGTAACTGAAGTGAAAGGGTGATTTCCTGATGACAGTCAACGCAGCTCGGCTCAGACTCGTGTTCTGTGGAATCCTGTGGCGTATTTAGGGACGGGGCAGAGTGTGGGACAGGCAGAGGATGCACTGCTGGGCCCTGGTGTGCTCCGTGTTTCTGCTCAGTGCAGGTGAGTAGAGACCACAGAGCTCCGCCCCCCTCTGGGACGCGGCCAGGTGACTTCCTGTCCCCTCTGTGTCCACGCAGGGATCCGCGCATCATTTCCCGCTCCACTCAAAGTGTCCGTGGACTCCCACAACTTCCACCACGTCCTGCGGTGGATGCCCGGTCCCGGGACCCCACCGGGGACATGCTACAGGATCTACAGCAGGTCGTTTCTCCCACAAACCTCCTGATGTCACTTCCTGTCCGATGTCTCATAGAAAATACATTTTTGAATATCAAATCAAGCAAGTACTGGTTCTGATCCAGTCCATCCTCTTTTCACGGCAACCTTGCCGTGTTTTTATTTTGAAACCCTATTTTGAATTGACTTCATTGCAGCTGAATTTCATGAGAAGGAGAATGTGGTCTCTTGACTTGAACCTCTTCTTTGATGGTGGATTATTAGATGTGTGCAGCCGCCGTGATGACACACACAGGTTACAAAGTGAATGGTGCCTTCTGCTCACTCAGGATCCTGTGCCTGGACCTTTTAGTTTGGTCCCAACTGGTCTTGATATTCTGGGGTTTTCTTTAAGGAGGGAATATCGGATCTCGGCGTTGCGTTCCATCAGTCAAATAGTATTATTTTGGAGACAAACATTCAAACGTTCAGCTGCCTCTCTTCAATATCTGAATCCCATCGGAAGGATGGAACTGTCGTTTTCCGTAGAAACATGGCTCATACGTACAGGAAGCTACGATTCACATGGACAGTTGAATGGCGACATAGGCACGGAAACGGTTAACAACTGAACACAAAATACAATACAATATACAGAAGAGTACATTATACGGTATAATACCAAATCAAATGTTCAATGGAATACACAATATACAGTTCAACCTAAATTGAAATATACAGTACTACATAGCATAACATGTACGGTGTGCAATTGACACCATCTACTATTTCTACTAGTTCTTCTATAAACGGCTGATGGACTCTCTGCTCCTGCAGGGTTGCCGGGAAGAAAAAGAAAACGGCCATGAACCTCACGGCGGCGACGTCTGCAACGCTGAAGCTAAACAACAGCGTCATGTATCACCTGAGTGTCCAGGCGCTCGGCAAACACAGCCAATCTGCAGAGTCCAGATTTACCTTCAGCCCCTACGAAGACAGTACGCCACCAAAATAAACTGTACATAGGCATGTATATATCAGGGCCCACGTGTTTTTAGCTAAAGTATTGATTGACTTTAATATCTTTTTTTGGTCTTGTGAAAAGCCAAAATTGGTCCCCCACAGCTGTCCCTGTCTGGATGCGGAAACTGCATCCAGATGAACATCTCCCTGCCGCAGGCCCACAGCAGCTCAGGAATCACAGACCTGCAGAGGTTCTACACGGCCCAGTTCAGAGTGGTCTGCAGGAATGGGAAAAACACAGTGGTGAGCTGTGGCCCACACACGCGCTTCTCACTGGTGGACCGTTTGATGCATTGCGCAATGACACCTCTTTTATTCTCAGTGTCATAGTGCTCATACCGTGCTAATGATGTCTCCACCTTTAACCTTTAACCTGCGTCACGGAAGCGGAGGTGTGGATGAAGTAAGCAGGTAGATTTGACTCCTCGTTGCTCTCCTCGTTGAACCTGCAGGGCTCCTACCTGACGGGGAACAGGAGTTACACTCTGAGCAACCTGAACAGAGGGACGGAGTACTGCGTCCAGGTGCACACCGAGATCCCCGTGAACAAGAACACAGAGCCGTCGCCGTGGCGATGCGTCTTCACCAGCACCCTGGAGCCACGCCCAGGTCAGCGGCACGCCAAGCTGATCTGTTATGGCGTATCTTATTGGGTGGCGAGCGCACACCCTCATAGTCATGACGAGATGTATTACCAAACCTAAAAGAAGTCAACGTTCTGAGTATTGTTGTCCCCAATGTGGAATTTGAATGTGTGTGTGTGTGCCCCCGTTCAGACCCAGCTGTTTTAGGTGCAGTGGCTTCTCTTCTGATTCTCGCTCTGGGTGTGGTGTCAGGCTTCGTGTTTTGCCTCTACTACACTGGGTTCCTCTGTAGACCGAAGGCCCTGAGGCCCAGAGCTCTGGTCAGAAACCTTCCCAGCTGGGTGAGTGGACCCTGGACCACAGCCGGACCACCACCACCACCACCGCCTGATGGTTCTTTCAGGACACTATCATATCTCTCTCACCATGAGCACAACTCATAGAGGATTATTAGGACTGATATTGATATATTTGAAATATGATATTTAATACTCACTTTAGCGAGGTGTTTTTATTGAAGAGAACATGACATACTGGAATGTAAACAAGAACACAAACATAATAAGGTTTAAGATAAAGACACGGATACTTATTTATCGACAGCTCATTTTGAGTCTCACCCACATACTTCAGACACATATACAGCAAGTGACTCAGTCCTCTACAGTCTGTTAATTGAATACAGGGCGTTCAGAGAAGGTCAGGGGGCGCTGATTGAATAGGACCAAATCAGGAAATTCGTGGCATTGTTGAATTTACCTCCAGGTTTCACACGGAACACATTTGTCCCCTTCTTTCTCACTTCCTCTTTCCTCCCTCCAGACGGCTCGGAGCCAAGGCTACACCGTGACCCCAGAAGGGACCAGCCCAGACCCTGTCTCCATCAGCTCTGAGACACACAGGAAGCACCACCCCCCCCTGTTACAGGAGCAGCAGGAGGAGGAGGAGGAGGAGGAAGAGGAGGAGGAGGAGGAGGAGGAGGAACCAGTCTACACGGACAGAGACACGCAGCTGTCCTCGGGTCGAAGCTGGAGCGGCAACCCGGGTCATGTGTTGGACAGCAGCGGCCCAGAGGCATCGGGACGCTGCGGGGCAGAGGGGCGCAGCTCTGAGTGGGCGGGGTCAGACGCAGGGTTTGATGGTCACAATGAAGGGCAGGGGCTAGGGGAGGCCATGAAGGAGGAGGAGGAGGAGCAGCAGGAGCAGCAGGAGCTGGAGGAGGAGCAGGTGGCGACTGGAAGCTCGGGCTGCATCGACCTGTTCTCCGTCACTCTGGCTGCACTGAGTGTCCGTGAGGAAGAGGAGGAAGAGGAAGATCTCTGTGATCAGCTGACACTACACTCATACCCTGAGGACGTGCAGACACCTGTGGGGTGGTGCGTGTCTGAGACTGAAGAAGAACCAGACCAGGACGTGTTCTCTGGATACATGGCACACACGTGATGCATACATGTGCCTGGATGTGTATGATTTCTTCCTATCAAGTATTTTTATTTCATCATCAGGTTGACGTGGTGGATTTTGGACTCTCAGTAAATAGCACAACATACACACATATACTTTACACAGTGCACACGGAATCAATGTCCATACATGCCGTAAACAGCAGGCGTGTGGACATGTCAAAATCTCGTGTGTTAATACGTTTGAATAAATAACTTGTCTGATCTGTGTCAGGGAGTCTGTGTGTGAGTGGGTGTGGGTCCTTCTGCTAAGCCACGTGATTTCCTATCATTGGCTTCACCAGATGCTGCATTCATGATCCTCCGGACAAATCACAACAAATATTAGGGAAATATATATATATGTATTATTATTTTGTCTGTCAAGACTGGCAAAGACAGACAAAGAACACCAAACCTGAATTTTAGAAAGATTTAATAGGAGATTTGTGATTTTCTTCTCTCCACTTTTGCAGCAGTTAGCCTCACTGGGGGGAGCTCCGCCTACTCCTTACCAATACCTGGCTGCACCTGCCAGGCAGAGTATAAAAACCCGACCTGATCGCTCTCTGGACTCCCTTTGGCAAACGCAATACTTGTGAGCGTGGTTGTTTCCTTCCCTACATACGCCATTACCAACGTGCGGGATTTGCATTTCATCCCACACACACACACACACACACACTGACGGCTGACTTTGCGTCTTATTGTCTTTGTTATTTTTGAATAAATGGAAAGTGCCAAGCAGAGTTGGGGCAGGTTCCAAATGTTTGAGAGCCACATGGCACTTTGTTGTTGTTTGCAGTAACGCTGGAGGGAGTCTGGACAAATGGCGGTTTGTTGTGGAGCAGTGTGTGAAAGGTTGAAACTGGAACATTACTGTCTTTCGAAGCTATTCTCATTAGAAGAGGACGGTGCTCACGAGTCCGCGCCACGGCAGCGGTCCTTGAAGGCAGCATGAGCAGCGGCGCTTGGGGGCGGAGTCAGCTCTGTGTGTATGAGTGTGCGGGCGGCAGAGAAAAACAATGGCCGCTCCGGCCAGTGCGGAGACAAACACACACGCACAGGCATTCCTGTATGTAACGGACCGTGTCCACACTTCTGTTACATTACTTTGAAGAGTCCGATAGCTTTTTGGCTTTTTAGCATGTTAGCAGCGTGTTTCCGGTCGCATGTCAAAGGTGCAGTCGGAGTGACGCCAGGTGTTGGACGTTGACGTTGCCATGGAGACTTGAGGCTGCGGGCAGATGACCGCCATCGTGTGGATGCTCACCTGGCTGCCGCCTGTGCTGTCAGGTGAGTGACGTAAGAGGAGTGCTGCCGTGCGTCATGTTAACCCCAGTGGAGGCTACCTCCGGTGACTGTTGACACGTCATTGGACAGTTGCCGTTTGTCCACTTCCTGGTTCACACTTACCCAGAGTCCAAGCTTTAACAGCCGAGGAAATACACACACACACACACACACACACATATATGTTTTGTAATGTCAATTCTGCACGTTTGAATGTCTAAAGGAGAGAGGAACTCTAGACTGAATGGTGAGGCTGCCTTTTTCGTTTGTATTATAATGATCAGTTTAATATCCACCGCCAGCTGCACCCGTCAAACCGGTGGGGGGAGAACACAAGAATGTGTGGATGGGGGGCAGAGGAAAAATTGCCACTACAACAGAAAAAGTACAAGCGTTGACATTTGACCTTTCTGTGCTCCAGCGATGAGTGAACTGTCTCCGCCGGTCAACCTGACCGTGAGCCCAGACCACTTCGCCCGCATGTTGTCGTGGCAACCGGGTCCCGGGACGCCCACTGGAGTGTCCTACCACGTGTCAATTCACACCGACAAGTATGTATTCACGGCCTTCTGACCAACAGCCCAACCCATGTAGGTTTCTCAAGACTGACGGGGATTTAGATATTTGAGAATCTTACGGTCTTGTGTTCTTGGGCCTGCATCCAGTCTAATGCGATATCTGAAAGTAAATGGGTACAAAAAGATGGCACACGGCTAGTGGAAGAAATCGAGCAGCTCGTCTCGAGAACACTAACACTCCTGTACCTTCTGAAGGGGGACGTCCTGGGTGCCAGTGGCGGGATGTGAGCGTGTCGAGCAACCTCTGGTGTGCAACCTCACGGGGGCCATCTACGACCCCAGAGCGGTCCACTTTGTGAGGGTCGTGGCAGAGACGGAGACGTGGAGCTCCACAGCAGCCCTGCACCCGGGATTCACTCCCATCAGCGACAGTGAGTGTGCGTGAGACGAGAGACGCTGGTTGCGTTGACTCTGAGTGGTTTCATCTTCCTGTGTGTCCTCCAGCGGAGTTGGACCTCCCGCTGCTGACGGTGACGTCCTGTGGCAGGGAGCTGTGCGTGGACCTCCGGCCTCCCGTGGAGCTCCAGAGGGGCATCTACGACGCTCTGGATTACAAGCTGAGGATCCAGAGCAGCAGTGCTGATGGAGCTCAGGTGAAACATCTCTAAACATCTCCCATATGATGACGACCAACGGGTGTATGTGGGAAGTTGGTGTGCTTTCAAATGTCGGCCGTGTTGGAGAGAACCACGTGGTGTCAAACTTTAGGTTTTTATCCCAGCGTCTAGATTAGGGGTCTCCAACCACTGGCCCGCAGACCGCCAGGGAGCAGAGAAGAGAAAATGTTCGTTCTCAGGGTCGTTTTATACTTAAAAATAGCCATCAGCTGTCTTGGCTCACCTAACCGTACCCGTGGAGGGGACAAAAAAAAGATCCTGCACAAAACTGTGCTGTTGTCTGTGGAGCGCCTCTTTTACCAATCACCACTACAGACCTGTGCCGTGTTTGTCTGGTCAGAGTCTGGTACCGACCGGTTCTAACCGCCTCTCTGCTCAGTTCTTTAAGCACATTAGCTCTCTGAGAGGAACCCCGTTGGCGGACCTGGCTCCCGGCCGCCAGTACTGCGTCTCCATCTGCATCTCAGACGCTCTAGAGTCCAAAGAGTCCGCCTACAGTCGACCCGTGTGTGCCTTCACCGCCGGCGTCTATGCTCCAGGTACGGGTGCCACACACCAGTTCAGAAACAAAGCGACAACCCTTCAATCATCTCAAATGCACATGGGGAATGTATCCTCCATTTGACACAGCAGTGTCCGCAGCGCCATTTTGACGATGGCGTTGGTGAACGTGATGTTTTGGGCTTCTACTGACATGTCCGTGCCCACAGTTTTATTTCATCGATATATGTGTCTGTGCTTCTTACTGTAGTTTCTCTGGTTATATAGACTGTATATAGAAAGTATGACGCCTCCCCACTGGACATGTATGTCAAATCCAGGAATCTGCCACACCACAGAAAATCGTACAGACTTCTTCTTTTGCAGACCTGTGGTTCTCAGCTGTGCTCTGTGTGTTGCTGATGCTCTTGGTGGTCGCCATGGGCCTGCTGGTTTTTTCCGGCTTCATCTGCCTGAGACGGAGGCCGCTGCCGGTGGTCCTGGTGAGTACAAGTCTCACCTGCTGTCCTGTTGGAAAAGGAGCTTCTGATATGTAATGAGTGATATGTAATTCGATCTATAACCACAGTCGGCTTCGTGTTATCTTATTATGGTCAAACTGAATGTGACATCGTGTGTGTTTCTAAAGCAGGGGTTCGCAACGCCCCCCTCTCAAATAAAATGTAGGCCTTTTCTTCGTATTTAGGAAGCTGTGTATATATATGAGGGAAGGCTCAGAGCAAGTGGTGCCATTTATGCTCAGAACTGTCACATTTAAATTGAGAAGAGTAATATCAGCTCACCAACAGCGCGCCAGTTCTTACACGTGGCGCTACTACACACCTAACACAAATCTCCACATTAACTTTGGCCAAAAGGCATGCTGGGAAGTCCCCATCCACACACCGTTCAAGTTTTCAAGAAATCTTCAACCAGTCCAGTTGCCTACTTTGAATTGCACTTGATATTACCATGACCTGGATGACTGAGAACCTTCACAGTTCCCGGCATGCATGTCAAAATCTCCGCGTTGGCAACCGTGACCTAGAGCAAGTAGTGCTTAACGTTATATCAAATGCCCACCATAAATACACATGGATGCATTGTGTGGTTGTCACTGAGATCACATGGCATAGTGCAGATTGACAATAAACTGGTTTTCTTGTTAAAAAAAAGGGATTAAATTACTTGTATAGTCAAATGCATTAAAATACTAAAAGGAAATTCAAAATATGGCCATAACATGGTTATAATAATAATAATCCACATCAGATACAAATATGCAACATAATAAAGAATATCTTTATCATACAAACAATAATGTCCAGTCTGGCTCCGCCCTTCTTTTTTTTTCTGAAAAAGATCACAGGATAGGGCAACACACACACAGCTGCGTGTAGACTCTTGCCCTGAACTCTTCCACTAAGTGGAAATCAAATCATGTAAATGAGGGTGAATCATATCAATGAATGGTGAAAGTGTAGGACAGCCAAGGCATTAAGGGGTGGACATTTTCGGATCAAACCATGAGTCACCGGGGTTTTTTGACTCTGTGACTTCCTGTCTGGGTTTCTGGGTTTTTCCCCCCACGTGTGCGTCGGTTGCTCTTGTTGCTTGTTTCTCGGTGCTCTTTGTCTAGTGTGGGTTGATCGGGGGCATTTTCACCTTCTTTAATTCTAATTGGCTAGACTCAGCCAAACCCCAGATATGGAGGCCATTTGCACTCCTACATCACCTGCGTGTATCCAATACAACACATTTTCTTTTCTTTTATGCGAGCATCAGCACACATGGATCATTTTTCAACCCATCTGTATTCAGTGTCCTTCAATCGCCACGATGAATGCACCGAGACGTATTTATGATGAAATATTGTAAAAGAGGAAGAACATCCGGCCTTTGAGGCATTGTGAACAGGAAGCGTCGTTTCATGTGAATCTAACATTAACGAGATGCTGTGTCTCCTCAGACATCCGTCCATCACACAGGAGCGGTGGCAGTCGTGGCGCCGTGCAGCGCCTCGCTGACGTCTCTTCTGTGTGTTGGACCAACGCTGCCCCCTGCTGGAGGGAAGAGGAGCTCACGCTCGTCCGACGAGAGCGACGCCGAGAGTGGGACAGAAGAGACTGATGGGAACAGAAGGGATTATAAACTGGGGGCCGGTTCTAATCTCCTGTCCTCTTCATCTTCCTCATCTCTGTCGGCTCCTTCATCAGCAGAGCCCGCAGCAAAGTCCAGCTCCTCCTCCAACCATACCGCAGACCTCGGTCCAGGCGCTGCCGACAGTTTGACCCGTGACACAGCGGTGGACCTCCTCACTTTGACCTTCGCCATTCACAAGGAGGAGGAGGACAACGAGCGCGGTCTCTCTGCCTTCGAGGAGCACGACGACGTCCCCGTGCAATCATCCCAGACTCGGGACACAGGGCAGGTGGCCGTAGAACCATTCTCCTGCTGTGCTGAGGAGGAGGAGGAGGATGAGGAGGAGGAGGAGCACTCTGGATATCGGGAGCGTCCAGGCACAGAGGTCCTACGGAATTTCTTTTAGTTTTTACGGGGTGTTTCCAATGTGACCAGTTATTCAAAAGAGACAAGTTGGCTCCTTGAACCACGTGGATTTTGATTGTTACAGAGCCTGAATTTGGCTTTCCGTCAGTATGGTTTCATATCCGTTTGGTCACGGAGCAATTTTGAAAGTTTTGACAGACTTGTATTATTAAATGGTCCAATCATGTTGTATAAGCCACATCGAACCACACACACACACACACACGGTTATTTACTTTCACGCTGACCTATTTTCACTGTTGCTCACCAACACCACCCCACTGGGGTCTAACCTGCTGTTCACCCGCACCTGAACCATGGAAAGTGTCATACCGTCACCATCTGAATGAAAGTGAACTGTGTACAAATACCAACTGGTATTAGAGTATCATCAACCCAAACTTGTATTTGTGTTCTAGTGAAATACTAATGATTGAGGTTCATTTCATCCCAGAGGTCTCTGCCCCGAGTTGCTGAGGGAATATGTGATGGCGCTCAAGGTTGTTCATCTCACGTATTGTTGTGAATATCTCTGACATTGAACCTGAGCGGGATTTTATTGAAGGTTCCATCTTCAGATTATATTTGGCTGAAACCGTCTACAGTTCCTTGATTTATTGTCCTCAGAAAAGAAGTCCTCTTTGATTCAGAGTGGGATTGTGAAAGTGTGCGATGGTTCTCGAGAGTCGTGTGTGAGCAGATGAGCTCTCACTGAGCTGAGGGAGGGACTTCAGGGGAAGTGAAACTCTCAGCTGGTTCTCTGCAGCTCAAAGTGCTTCAGGAACCATGGAGCTGTGGATCCTAACTCTGCTCCTCCACCTCGGTAAGGGACTCCCGCTTCTACTGTGTGTGTGTGTGGGGGGGGGGGCACAAATGTGTGGAGATAGATGTTGTTGAGATGGAATAGAGACGGAACTATGCGTGTGTAGATGGAAGTTGTCCTGTATAGGTGTGAAGACCGATGTTGTGTGTAGACGGCTGGTTGTATTTTCCAGTCTTTAAGCACCGGAAATGTTTCTGACGCACAATGTTCTTCTTCTCTCCCTCTGTTCTGGTAGCTGTTTCCCTCCCTGCACCTTCCAGTGTCTCCATCGCTTCCTTGAACATGGAACATTTGGTCCACTTCCAGCCGGGTCCCGGGACGCCCCCCGACAGCCGCTTCTCCGTCAACACGGTCCACCACAGGTATGACACACCACAGATCGCATCCTCTGGCTGGTTGTGTCCGGGGTTGCCATGGTGACCAGCTGTTTTAACACCGTTATCCGACCAGAAGCAAACCATTAGCCCCGCCCCCATCATATCACCCCTTTCATACGTGTGCCTCAAGTGACGCCTGAGGTTGCACGTTAATTAGCATGCGAGTAATTGAACTTGTCTTTGCCTCTGGAGGCGGAGCCTGTGGAGGCCGGTGGCCGGCTGTGAGCAGCTGACAGCCGGACAGATGTGCAACCTAACCACCGTCCTCAAGGATCCGTACAGTCAGTACAGAGCTCGAGTCCGGGCCGTGGTGGCCGGCCGCTGGTCCAACTGGACCGAGTCCGGCTGGTTCCAGCCTCTATCAGACAGTGAGTCCAGCTCCAGCTGCTCAGAGCGTCACGTGCTTGTGTATTATCATTATTTGTGTGTTCCCGTGTGAGCGCAGCTGTGCTGGGACCTCCCACCGTGTCCGTGTCCGGCTGTGGGAACTGTCTGATCCTGCAGCTCAGAGATCCCGGGACCTCAAGGACCCTGAAGCGGCTCCACAGAGCAGTCTCGCTGCATGTGCGCAGGACCAGGGACGGAGCTCAGGTATGGCTCCTCCCATGTGTATTACATCACGGTCGAAATACACTGACAATTAGTGACGATGCCATCACGTGAATCTGGTAAACTGTCTTTGGCATTTGCATCAGAGGTCTTTAAGAGTGGGACCGCGACACCAAGGGGCTGTAGAGAGGTACTGCATTTTTGGTTGACTACACGATTCATATTTTAAAAATCCACACATTTAAATGTCTTAAAATACACATTACTATTAATCAAACAGTAATGATATTTATACGTGGCACTCGGCTCAGTGAATATATTTTTAAATGCTTCTCACAGCAAATATTGATAAATGCAGTTCATAAATCTCAAAGCGTTTCATTCATTAGTTTGTTTTTTATTTGCTTGACAGCCCTGGTTAAAATTGCACTTATTTTTCAAAATGTCCTGTTTTGTCAAGATAGTTCATTCAATACGAAAATTGTAACTATGTTCTTGCCCTTTTAACTTAACCAAATGGAAACATTTAGAGTCGTAATCTATATGCCATATTTTGTGGAATTGGGCTGTGACCAAAGGGACGAGTTTGGCGCGCCTGATTAAAAAGGGAAAAACTGAAGCTCCTGTTCTGCTTAATAAGTAGTGTCAGAGTTTGTCTCCTAGCATCGGGGAGGACGAATGTTGGGTAAAAGTCAAGACTGCTTTATGTAGGTTATACAAACAGGGAACGAGACGTGGTTTCTCACGGCCCACAGTGTAATGCGGGAGGAGAAATAACAAAAAATCTTTGAACATAACATACAATGTATGATTTAGAAAGAATGTAAACCCAATTTGTAGGAGGTAAATGATATGGATCACAGTATAAAGTGTCGACGGATCATTACAAAAAAATTGCAGGTGTGAACTTAAAAAGTGTGGGAAAAAAAAATGGTATGGGGGGTATAGGTATAAATCAGTGTCAACAGAATAAGTTCAAAAAATTTAACAGTATGAGTATAGGTATTTAAAAAAAAAGGGTAAGTAGTAGGTGTATAAAAAAGACGAGATGTTTAGACGGTATGAGGTGTAAGGACAAACCCAGTGTGAGGTACATAAGTCCATCACAGAGTCAAATCGAAAGGCAAACAATAAAGCAGACAAACACGAGGTGCGAGAGGAGTGAGCTGCTCTGATTTCTAGTGACACGTCCACACAGCCAAGTCCTCGATAAGACCACGAGAATCGGAGCACAAACGCAGCGCGTGTGGTGAATGTATGCTACTTCCTGTGTTCGGGGAAGCGTCTTTTGTGAGCAGCGAACAAAACAGGAAGAGATGATCTCTGTACCTGTGTCTTTGCTCTTTTCTGGAAATCATCCCATATTTTGACGCAGAGAGCGAAGCCACAGCAAAGGTCTTTCTCTTATTTATTCTTTTTTGACAGTTCAGAAAAAAAAGTCGGGAGCAATTATATATTGTATATACGTTCACAATCAAAAAGTCTAATGACACAAAAAAAGCTATCTATCCATGAGTCCCTGGGATCGTTAATGCAGACAATGTTGGTGTTCTATTGAATCAAATGAATTTAAAGTACTGGAGGAAATAAGCGGCTAACATCTGATATTGTTATAGCGAGTTTTTAACGCCTGGTTTGTGGGTTTCAGTTCAGACTGAATCTGGCTTACAGGGAGGAGATGGTGATCACGTACTTGCAGCCGGGGGTGGAGTACTGCGTCAGCGTTTCCGTGACGACACTCTTCAACTCCAACGCCGTCTCCAGTCAACCTCACTGTGCCTTCACCAGCCGCCCTGCAGCCACCAGCTCGCGTAGGTCCCGCCACCACCCTGACCCTCCTCTGCGTCTGCATATGTATAGATATTCACAAATAACAATTAGGGCTTTATCTTAATCTGTGCAGGGTGCAACATCCTCTGCCCTGAACCCCTCAAAAGGAAAACATTCCTTTTCACAGAGAAAGAACAAAAAACTCTTTAATTGCATATTGAAATACTACTAAAATGTAATTAAAATCATTTTGTAAATGCCAAAATATGATATTATATTTAAATATATATAATATTTATAACCAGACAGAGAGAGAGAGCAAGCAAGACTCATATATTATAGGAAAAAGTGGGTCAAGGGTCCGGTCTGGATCCTGCATAAAGTTGCTTTAAATGCGTTCATTCATTGGATGGGAGGGAGGGGAGACAGTTTGTGGCACATCCACTGCTGATTCTTTACTGTCCCACACTGAGCGCCAAAACTGCAAAATTAAGAGACTGTCAGCACGCCTCTATTTCTGAGGAGTTGGCGCGGCCAGACAATCCACCTACTGCAAGAGAGACCAGAAGCAGGTTCACCACACGCTTTATATTGAGTGAAATGATTACCTGATTCTGGTCTGGTCTCTGGCCGCCACTCGCCTCACTCACCTGCAGCCGGCGCTTAACCAGGCCCCACTGCCAAAGGGATATCGTTCCTTTTTAAATGTAGGATGTGTTTTCCTGTTTCACAGTGTATGTGCTCTTGGGCCTGCTCAGTGCTGTCTGTATAACGGGCTTCTTCACCATGGGACTGGTCGTTTACAGCCTCGACTTCCTCAGACAGCCATCCAGAGCTCTGGTAAGTAGTGTGTGTGTGTTTATGGAGTAAATAGACTTATATTCATTCATTCTTTTGTTACATGTACAGTATATAGAAATAAGTGAGGAATATTCTGTTGACTGGTTCATAATGTACTTGTGATGTCTAGTGGTGCACAGCTACATGATGAAGTGTCCACGGGGGACAGAGGACCATGGAATAGAGATTGATGGCGCTGGTTCAGGTCCAGTGGATTTGTCCACCCTTGATGCCAACTTGTCCTGTTTTCTCCAAATATCTTTGAAGCACGTTTACGCCCCCAAGAAGAAGTAGCTCACGTTTAAAAACCACTTGACTTACGCGTGACGAAGGAATAACCGGGAACAACGGACTGACATTAAGCATGAAGGAAAAGCATGATCAGAACTCACACGTTCAAGAAAAGCTAGGCCGCCAACCACTTCTCAATGTATAGAATAAAGATCAACTTGAAATAAAATCATGCTTTGTACACAACATGCAGTTTTCCTTTGGTCCGATGAAATGTTACATGAAGGTGAATGACCTCCGTAAGAAGTGGGCCATGCTCATAGGACTGAGAAGCCAAAGTGAAACCTGATGTTACCTGCCCATTCTTTCCTGCCCTATTGGTCAGGCTCAGCCAGCCACATTCTAACCTGCAGAAAATCAATCATTTTTTGAGATTGACATGATTTCTCTTTTCGGTTTCTGTTACTCAAATGCTTGCATTCTTGTTTTTTTTCCCCACTGTGGGCTGGTTTATTCCACCTCACTTCTGCATTATTTGAATTGCCCAAATGGATTTGCCTTAGTCCTGAAGTGTTTAAATCCTTGTCGGTCAACTTTTTATGAAGATGAATACGTTTTTGAAATTATGTTTAGGATTATTATTCTTGCTGGAGCCAATCCCAGGAAACACTGGGTGATGCCTTGGACAGGTCAGCAGCCAATCACAGACCTGACACAGAGAGAGTGCCTCTCAGCTGACAATCCACCTGCCTGTTCAGACTCCGCCCCCAGCTTCAGGTGCAAAGATGAACCTCTAGAGACATTTTCCTTCAGTCGAATAACAATAGTTGAAACTGATTTCAAATTTATGTCACAAACTGAGCCCGGACTCGAGTTATGTTTCCATCGATTCAAAACTCTTCATGTTCAAAGTGTTCAGGACAACACATAAACACACACGATCACGTGATCTGAAACATGTACCAGAAACGGCTTTATGCAATTTAGCCTCCAGGCTCACATGTCCCCTGTGTTTTGATAAAAATCAGTCATGTCCTCGATCCGGTTTGAGCAACTAGAGCTATTATCCAGGATGGTGGTTCGTCTGATTCGTTTTCAACCGTAAGAAGAATAAGGCTGATTTGTGGCACGTTGTTATCTGCACATACCTGTTTAAAATGTTAACATTGACACGGGTTGAATAATCAATAGACAGAATCTGTGACATGAGGCCAGAAGAAGAAATCTGCCCTAACTCCCCCTCACACACAGATAGCTTTGGGTCATGCTTTATGCCACAGGGAGTATGTGGGTCCTGAGGAAAGTCCGCTTGAGAACCACTTCTCATATGGCCGCACTGTTTAGAATAAACATACAATTGAAAAAAAATCTAGTGCTGGTTATTAGTTATTAGCGCGTTTACACATCAACTCGTTAACATCGACAATTATTTTATCAGCGTTAACTGCCAATTTATTTGTTTATTTATTTTGATTTGATTATTAGTTATTTAAAGTCCGTCTCTCACTGGCTCTGAATACACATACAGACAGACCAATGAGAGCATTTAGGGGACCAGCTTTATAAATGTTAACTTGCTGCTGCTGCTAAGTATGCGCTGGTTTCATATTTCATTCTATACTTACTAATTCATGTGTACCTTGAGATTTACAAGTGCTCCTGCACTTTTGTTCTTACTACTTGCGTACTTTTAAAATAGAAGCGAGCAATACTTTACTTTTGAATTCATTATTGAATTTTACACATACTAATGCAATTCATCGCAGGAAATATGGCGATCAATCGCGATAATGACATTTCATTCAATTGAATAATGAAGACTGTCATCCTTCCAGGAACAGTCGATACCACCCCGCCCCGCCCCGCCCTGCCCTGCCCCACCCCGACCGCAGCTTCAGGTGCAAAGATGAACCTTAAGAAACATTTGACTTCAGGGCTCCATCTCCCCTCAAAAAAACAATAGTTGAACCACTTCCAAGTTCCTGCCTATGACCAGCCCAACCGGTATTTATGAACTAACCCCAGTTAGTACATCGGGTCCCTGACGCTCATGGCCTCATAACTTCGCATTTGCAAAAAGGCACCATTTTTTTGTTATATAATTAAAGGGACAGCGGCTGAATTATGACTGAATTAACATTAACTCATTTAGCTCACTTTAGACAGAGACTGCATCTCTACCCATGCTCTGCACTTTATACATAACTAGTCCTGTCAACAACCGCATCTCATTACCTGCACTGAACATATGATAAATGCTGCACTCACACATGTACTCCCCGTCTCTCGGACATGGCGATTAAACACCGCCACACACTTAAACATTGATCACTTATTACAACCCTTGCCACCTCTTATGTTTCTTATGTTTCTTATGTTTTTTATGTCGTATCCCACCCCTTATGTTGTGTACTTATCTTATGGTTTATGTTGTATGTTGTATGTTGTATGTTATATGTCGTATGTATATACACAAGCGCTGTACACCATGTAAAATTCCTGTGTACTTGTACATTTGGCGAATAAAGAGATTCTGATTCTGATTCTGATTCTGAGAGAAAAACATAATCAGTGATTTTTAGGCACAAAGCTCGTAGCTCTTCGATCATTAATAAAGAAAGAAATAAAAACAATAAGATGTGAATAGAGAACAAGAGTGATTGAGAGACGTCATCTTGAAACAGGCCAGATTAGATAAACTACCTTTAGAGGTTCAAAACCAGCCGCACACGTGGATTCAGTCCAAGAAGAAGCGAAAAGCTCTTGAAAAAATCACTGTTTTCCACCTTGGACGAACCTTTTTTTTATTTCTGTCTGCATGTTTATTTTAACACAATTGATGCTCAAAGGTGTAATTACTCAATCTTTCAGACATTTTCAAAACCGATACAGAGACAGAAAAAAAACTTGCTACCTCATTCTTTAGAAACGACTATGTATGTCTTATGCTATGTTTAGCCTCCAGGCTCACATGTCCCCTGTATTATGAAATGAGAGTATATAAAACTCAGTCATGTCCTCGAACCAGTTTGAGAACCCAGAGCTGTTGTACTGAAATGTGGGTTACATCATCAGTGCAGCAAACCAACTATAAGAGGGAAGCCTGAGAGAGCCAGAGACCACATCCACCAGACACCTGAGCAAGATGAAGCAGAGGACATCTTCCCCAGCTGGAGGTAAGACAGAGTGTCTCTGTGTCTCTCCCACACAGCAGTGATGCTGGACGTGCGAAATAAATAGGATTCATGCCTCTGTGTTAGGGGGGGTTTAAAGAAGTGAATCATGGGAGTTTTGAAGGATCCCGTATTGTTGGTTTCATTCATTTTATGCGTCCAGGTGATGAACACCTGAAAACGCTTGGTATTTATCTTCATGATCAGCTGATTGTTCATTGTATGAAACGTCATGAATTGCTTTTCCTTTTTTCGAAAGAAACTGTTGCCAATCAGTTTTATATTGATCTTGATCAATCGATCAGTTCATGCTGATCAGGAGATGTTTTCCAGAGGAAGTGTTGCACCTGCCACGTACAGTGGACTCCACGTTTTTAAAGTGGAGCTTTACAACCAGGTCTGAGACTGGCTCATCACAATGCATCGTGGGAAAAGAGGCTGTAAACTGGGCAGGGTCTAGGGGGACGAAGGAGACGGAATGTCAGTGAGACTCCACCCATCAACGACAACGTGACAATGTCTCATTCAGAACTCTGAAGGACTCTCTCACACACACACACACACACACACACAGGGAGTGTCAAGACAAGCTTTTGACAGCGTGCACGTAGCATGGACCCCGCTATGAGGGGGTTGCCGACGTGTCGTTGCAACCTCTGCACACACACACACACTCTCTCTCTCTCTCTCTCACTCTCTCACACACACACAAACGCTCTGACTCTGCCTTGAATCATCAGGATGAAGTGGTGAATTGAATATTGGAACCATGTGTGTAGAAGCAGTGATTGTGCGTTTGTTGTGGTCCTTGTTTTTAAAACCACTGCGTGTCCTCCAGCGTCCTCCAACATGCTCCTGATCCTGATCTTCCTGGCTGCAGGTAAGAACACACGTGACGCGCTCCACACGCTTCAGGGACCTGAGCACATTTGTCCTGTGGTCCAACGTGTTCATTGTCCTTCACCATTCCTCCATGACAGAAAGAGTCGTCAACGCTCAAAGGGACATCGAATCCTGTCCTGTCAACTTTTATGGAAAAGTTTACAACTTTGTATACGTGAGTAAGACGACACCAGCTTCAAGTCTTTGTCCTCGTCGATGTCTGGTGTCCATATTACTGCAAAAAACGAGTATATACATACAGTATATATCTTTTCGAACATCTGGGATGGACCTGATGCTTCATATTTTTGTCCTTATCTAATGTGTAGACCTGCTCTCTCTGTAGGACCATCAAATGACTAATAATCTCTGTTGTTTCTCTCCATGATGTCAACAGGAGCGTTTTTCAGGCCCATATTACACAGTTTGTTTCAAAGGATTCTACCGACAGCCAGATAACGATTTGGTCTGTACTGTACATACAGTATATATCTTTTCGAACATCTGGGATTGACCTGATGCTTCATATTTTTGTCCTTATCTAATGTGTAGACCTGCTCTCTCTGTAGGACCATCAAATGACTAATAATCTCTGTTGTTTCTCTCCATGATGTCAACAGGAGCGTTTTTCAGGCCCATATTACACAGTTTGTTTCAAAGGATTCTACCGACAGCCAGATAACGACTGTCTTCTGATTAAATATAAACCTGCTTCAGGTGCATCAACAAGCATTAACTCTACCGCTGAAGTAGATGGAGGCGATTTTAAACTAAACCTGCCATCTCTTACCGGTGAATCTTCCTGTGGATTGCAATTTTCTTTTCTAAGATCTCCACTTAACACTGTGAGTATTTTTTTATTCATTTCAGTGTCTGACAAGAAAATTCAAAAGCTAAAAAGCATTTTTCTAGAAGATTGTTTTCCCTCTCTGAGTCTCACATGTTTTATGTTTACAGCACACGGTCATCTTGCGTCAGTTTGGAAAACAATCAGCTATTAAAGTTTTTGTGTACAGTTCTTATCAAACCCTGACATGGGTAAGCGCGCACACAGCTGCATTTCTTTTCGTCACATTCGAGGAATTATCATATTTCTGTTTTGTGAAGATTCTTGCTTGGTTTCTTTTAGAAGACATGAAGACACTCCAAAGAGTCTTCTGACATGTTCCTGTATTTGTCCAAATGGACAGTTTAAGTTCTGCGTGTCCATGAAGTCTGTTGGTTGATGTATTTGCGTGTCTCTGTAATGTCTGTGTGGTCTCTGCAGGAAATAGAAGCGCTTGTCGGTGGTCGTTCAATTGAAAAGTGGGCCACATCTAATGTTGAATACAGGGACACAACTGCATGTAGACTCTCAGGTTAGTAGAGTTGCTGTTTTCTTTTGAGCTTCCTGCCTCCTCATCACCGCAGAAAAGCTCAATTTAGTTTGTGCTGTGAGAAGATGAGGTTGAGGAGATTCTCCAGCAAAAACCGGGTCCTGTTAGTCTCGATTAATGCTCCTCTCATTTGATTTTTTTCCAGGCTTCGGATACAAACAAAACACAACAAGCTGTAAGCCAGATGGCAGCGGAATTAGCTGTGATGGAAACTTAGACGTCACTGTTGTACCTGAATTTCCACAGTGTCCGCAGTAATTACATCTTATATCTATGTTTGTCTTCTGATGATTGAGTTATGAGGATGACGATGATGATGATCCCCCCCTTTTCATAATGTGTTAGACCCCCAAAGATCACCTGCACTGTGATCGGCTCCAGCGTCATTGATTTCTGGGGTCAAGTGTCTTTTGTCCCGGATCGCTGTGCTTACACTCTGATATCTGAGTCGGGTGTCCAGCTGCTGGCCTTCTTCAAGGACCGCCGCCGTAAAGATGTGGGTCTGTTGGACAGCCTGACCCTACGTTTGGCCGGGCCGCAGGTGGACTTTCGCCTGGGACAAGGAGGGAGAGTTCAGGTGTGTTCAGTTGGGTATGAGTGCGGACTAGACGTCCTCCTGGTTGTGGGAGCTCATCACTGCGGGTTACAGTTTCACTTGTCATCAGAAATGTCTCTCCTTCACTCTGAACATCCAAAGTGGACTGAAGTGTAGAGCTGCGTTAGTTTGAACGGTGTCGCCCTCTGCTGTGATGCAGCTGAACGACTCCCAGCTGACAATCGGCAGCTCTCCTCTGTCTCTTCACGGTGTGGAGCTCTCCAAGGACCAAAGGGGAGTCACCGCCAAGTTCCTGCTCTCCAACTACAACACCTCTGTCTTCTTTGATGGCTACACTGCACAGATCCGCACCACAGGTAGAGAAAACCACAAACTGAATCCTTACTGAGCCCTACGCAGATGAGACGGTGGTATTTGATGACTGTGCAATGATTCGAGCTTCTGGGTCATTGAACAGAGAGTGGTGGGGAAAAAAACACGGTATTATTCACTGGATAATCTTTGTTTTGTTGTGAAAGACATTTGTGGGTCACAGAGGACATGAAATGAACCATTTCCTGCAGCCTTCATCGAATCTTCTTCTGCAATAAAGCTCCACACTGGTGAAACTACATAAACAGTGTTAAAGTCACCCGCTCTTTAGTTGGAAGCCCAGGTACAAACCGGAGAAATCTTCAGTTCACAAAGCATGGTTTATTACGGCCCCGTGGCTCAGAGCTGGGCTCTTGGAAGATATCAGTCAGAGTGAGCCCCGATGTCCGGGAATGGTTCATATTTATCTTCTTGGTCTGGGCCTGCCCCCTACAGAGATTGGACTCGCACGTGACCGAAGGTAATTGGACAGTTACCAGCGACGTGGAATGTATTAAGCAGTGCGTCGGTTTGGACGTGTATCTAATCCGACAGCCCTAACTGATAAGATAGAGAAGTTTCATCTGTTCATGTTGTACAGGCCAGTTCTGACTGGCGGTGCACTCTTACAGGTCTTAGGCTGTTCAAGGACACACAGTGCGTCATATTCGCTCAAAGCAAAAGTAAACAACCAGATTCCGAGTTTCAGTCGAAAAATGCAGAGTAAGAATACATGCTAGTCTCAGAACCAAGCCAATTATAACGTGTTCCGTTGGGGGAACATTGTTGAGTTTTGTGGGTCCAGACATGTCCTCATAACACTTTCTGAGACCTGAGTTGTAAATGTATGAATGTTTGGTCGAGACGTGTCCAGGGACAGAAAGACCACCCGAGTCGGAAATACAGGATCAAAGTGTCAAAGAGGTGAACCAAACACACACACACATCTAAACCGTGTGGTGATCTGATGTGAACCCTGGCCGCGCTGGGACGTCCTCCAACACATTTAACAGTCCTGTGACTAAAAGCCCAAACTTTTGAGCTGCTGTGTTTGCCTCTTCAGGTGAGATGTATTACGGCCGTCCTGTAATGAGCAGCCATGTGCATTTGGTCTTTGATTCATGGAACTCTCTCTCTCCTCTACCTTTCCAGTGTTAATTGGAAAGAACATTCCGGGTTTGTGCGGTAACTCTACTTTGCAATCCAGTGAAGTGAGCCCTGAGTTCAGCTCCAGCAGGTGAGGCGCTGCATTTCTACAAACCACTGGGTACTGTGTGTGTGTGTGCTCTGACCTGCTGTGGTTTCACCCCCTCCAGCTGTGGTGTGCATTTTCCTGAACCAACTGACAGCTCCATCAACTGCAACATGATGACTCAACGGTGAGACACACTCAAACATCAATTGTTGCAAGTACATCTACTCAAGTACAAAACCAACCCGCACATTTCAAGTAGTTGTGCTTCAGCATTTGTATTTTATGGTACTTTGTATTTCTGCGATCCTGCACAAGACAAACATATTTTAATCTGCCTGCGGTATGTTGATAATGATCAAATAGAACATCTCTCACTGTGAGCTGGCGGATTGAACTTTGAACTGGTTCTATCTCCCACCACAGGTGTAACCTCTTAAGGGAGGCGTCCTTCAGCCCCTGCCACAACTACACCGACCCTGAGCCCTTCATCGCCGCCTGCAATGACACTCTGTGTCGATATCCAGCCGTGGACGCTCTCGGTCCCTGCCACTTCCTGGAGGCTTATGTCAGAGCCTGCAGCTTCAGGATGGGCAAATCTACGGAGGGCTGGAGGTCAAAGGCCGGCTGCTGTAAGACCTTCCATGTTGCTCTCTTTGGTGGGACGATATAGTACAGTATTCAGCTGTGTTTATGTGGGTATTGATTGAGTTGGACTCTTTCAGCGTCCCCGGAGGCCTTCTGTCAGGACACCCACTGCAGTGACCATGAGTTCTGCAGCCAGGACTTCAGCGGCAAAACCAGCTGCTTCTGTCGGGCCATCTTCGCCTCCAAGTACAGATCTTCGGGGGCTCTGGGTAAGGAACTGTTCCACAGGGTGACAGAAGGTGAAATCCTTTGGGGGTCAGTGTGTGGAGTCCCACACGTGTTTGATTCCCCCCGGTCTGCCCTGCCGTTCAGGTGAGCCGACCATCTGCGTTGGTGGCTCTGCTTCGGTCTCCCTGGTCGGTTGTCTCCTGGAGGAAAAAGGCCTGGACTACTCTGAGTTACACCTCAACGACCAGAGCTGCAGAGGTCAGAGGGACAACGAGACCCACACCGTGACCTTCAGCTTCGACGGCAGCAGCCCCTGTGGGACGGTGGTCACGGTGGGTGTCGGGATCCTCCTTTGTTTCCTGTTACGTGGGTGATTTATGACCAACAGGGGTTACCTGTGGACCTCACTGTGTGAATCCCTGTGACCCTGCAGAGCAACAACAGCCAAGTCATCTACAAGAACTCCATCAAGATGCAGAACGACTCCGGCATCATCACTCGCACTACCGAGTTCATCGTCGACTTCTCCTGCTTGTTCAATCAGCCTGAGGTCATGAGCATGGCCTTCAGGCTCAAAGACAGGTGAGTGGCTGGACATCGGCCTTTTGATGCATTATTCAGAAGAAGGAAGCCACAGGTGCAGAGTCTAGTCAAATATCAGCTTCAGAGATGGAGCCAATGATTCCACTGCATAAGTGACCCACTTTGATGGAATCTCCCTGTTATATTTTTCTGCTTGTGTGTGTGTGTGTGTACTGTGCAGCTCTGTGATCCAGCAGATGGTTTCTGGAGCTTGGAACTACTCTCTGACCATGAAGGCCTACAGGGACACCGGCCTCACACTGCCTATTGAGCCCAACACTGAGCTCATGCTGGAGCAGACCGTGTGGGTGGAGCTAAAGACGGACACGCTGGACGGCAAACTGGTGGCCTTGGTTACCGACTCCTGCTGGGCCACCAACGTGCCGTCACCCGACGCCAGTCTGAGATACAACCTCATTGTGAACGGGTGAGAGGTAGCTGTTGGCAGCTCCTGTTCCCACTGGGTCCCTGAGGAGAGTGCCAGCGGGACCATGGTTTACATTTTGAGTTCAGAATCAACGACTCTAATGCAGCTGCTGACGTCTGCTGTGTCTCTTCTGTTCAGCTGTCCCAATCCCACAGACCAGACGGTGAAGGTTCAGGGCAACGGACAAGGAACTTCCACCAAATTCGCCTTCAACATGTTCCACTTCTCC
This sequence comes from Colistium nudipinnis, assembly GCA_016785305.1. Classification (NCBI taxonomy): domain Eukaryota; kingdom Metazoa; phylum Chordata; class Actinopteri; order Pleuronectiformes; family Rhombosoleidae; genus Colistium; species Colistium nudipinnis. The sequence goes on along the minus strand of JAFBJU010002857.1, from coordinate 56,695 downwards.
GGGAAGAGCGGCGACGTCTTCCTGCACTGTAAACTCAACCTGTGCTTGAACAAGGGCAACACCTGTGCCCCGGTGCGTCCTCGCTCTCGTGATCTACCAACACGTGATTAACAGGCTAAGCCAGTACAGACTGAAATGTTTAAAATAATCTTTGCGTCTGTCTCAGAGCTGTGAAGGGCTGAGAAGACGCAGATCTTCCAGGTCCAAATATGAAGATGGAAGCCCCGCCTTCATCACCATGGCCTGGACCAATTAGGTGAGAGCAGAGTCTTTTGCCCCCACATGAGACCTGAGGAGAGGGCGGGAGGTTCTGGACTGGTCGATGATGTGACTCGCCGCACTGCAGTCCATCAACACGATGATTATGTGTTCAATGAACCAAACCTGTTCTTTCACTTTTTCTGTGTGGTATTCATTAGCATAAAAAGACAAAAAAAACAAAATAAATGGGAAGTGGGAAAAACATGAGTCCCATGAGAGTTTCATTGGTTTGACTTTACTGCAGTGGTTCTCAACCTTTTTTGGGCCAGTGGCCAAAATTTTGTAGCGTTAAATTAAGTAAAAGGTATATAAATTACGAAGTTATGTCCGTAGTTTAGGTCTGACGGATGCAAACTTGCTGTACAGTCTAACGTATTGTCCAGATGGAAGCCCGTATTTTGTGACAATGTCCACATTCTTTTCGCTGATGCAGACTGGACCTGTTCCTCTTAAAATTGACCACCATGTTGAGCTGCATGTGGCTCTCCCCACACCACCTCACAAAGCGGTCGACCAGGTTTCTGTACTCAATGTCCCTTCCGCTCTCCACACGCCCCCCAAAACTTCTGCAAAGGACACGTCTCAGGACAGTTTTGGAAGTCTGCAGTGTAAGCGGTGAAAAGGAAGGGAGAGAGTACAGCTCCCTGGGATGCCCCGATGTTGCTAATCAGACGGTCAGGCACACAACTCTTTACTCTCACAATCTGTGGTCTGCTTGTCAGCTAGTCACTGATCCGTATGACAAGGGGGTCATCAACCTGCATCTCCTCCAGTTTTGCTTTCAACAGTCTGGGCTAGAGGTTGTTGAGTTCACTCGAAAAGTCAAAAAGCATCACACGTGCACTGTATTTTCAGGTCTGTCCAGGGATGAGAATGGTCTCTGCAGCAGGTAAATTATTGCTCCATCCACACTTACATAGGGCTGGTAAGCAAACAGCAGGGGGTCTTGTGATGAGGACACTAGTGGTCTGAGGTGTGCTTGGACCAGTCTCTCCATAACATTCATGATGTGAGAGGTCAGTGCTATTGGCCTGTAGTCATTCAGTGCCACAGGTCGCCCTCTCTTAGGCACTGGAACCAGGCATGGTGTTTTCCAGAGCACTGGGCCTCTCTGGAAGTGCAGTCTCAGGTAGAAGAGGTTCTGCAGTACTGTGCCAAGTTGCCTTGAACATGCTTTCAGCACTCGGGGACTGATGGCACCGGGTCCGGTTGCTTTTCCCTGTTTCAGTGTTGGCCAGCTCTCTCATCACCGGGGCTGTCTGTGACATGTAGTCCAGTCTGAGAAGGGGAGGTGGGATAGCATAGTCTGGGGTGGGTGTCAGCAGGGGGGGTGTCGATGATGATAATGATGAGAGAGGTTGCAGGAGTTGGTGGAGGAATGTGGGGGAAGTGAGCTGGGGTCCTTGCTCAAAGAAGCAGTCGGGCTGCTGGGGAGCTGGAGTCAAATCTCATGAGCTCATTGTGCACACAAAGTTCCCTGAACACTGGTCATAGCCTCTAAAACACTAGGGGGGCGCTACCGTCTCTGAAGAGAACCCCTGCCTTAAGTGTCCACAAGTCTTTCACTGTGTCCCTGTCTTCAGTTGTCTCTCTGCTTTGTGAAAAAGTGAAAAAAGTGCACGTCATAAGGATAAATCCTGTCAAAAGGAATCAAACTGGATCTCATGGACAAAAACATGTTTGGAACACATTGTACAAGCACACACACACACACAGTGATACTGACAGGCACGCACACGCAGCAGTTTGGTTTCCGTGATTAGTCCCGCCTCCTGTCAGTCATTGACACCAGGAAATAAAACACCCGCACTGGTCCGGACCGGACTGGATCATGTCGGGATGGATCTGGACTCTCACCCTCTCCGCACTCTGCGGGTCCTCAGGTAAAAAGCACGTCCGTCAAACCGTGAGTCACAGTCTAATAATTCTTCGTCGAGAGTTTCGCTGTGTCCAAGCTCGTGATTAGGACCCCCACGCACACACACGCGCTGTCCGCGTGGAAGTGCGACGATTCCACGCGCCTCGCGGACATTCATTCAGTGAAAAGACACGAGCATAAAGGCAAGTCATCGAAGAATGACAGTTAGCGCGAGCGAGCCTTAAATAAGGAAATCATAATCACGAAAGTAAAGTGAAACAGGAAGTGGATCGAATGTGGACACGTGAGGTGTGACGCGGAAAGGAGAAAGCTCCTCTGTCCTTATTCTTCCTTTCTGAAAACGGGACGTGTCGGCCACAGTGGGGACTCCTGTGGAGGTCCCGGACCAGCTATTGATCACCTGTGCTATTGTTGTTCCCTGTGAGCAAATCATCATCATCTGCTTGACGTCCATGTATGTCTCCTCCAGAACATAAACCTCCAGATTGATCCGTGCTTGTCCAGTCCTTCCACAGGGGTTGGCACTATTTTCCAAATGGGCTTCTATTGAATCTACACACATGAATAAGCAGAGGAAGAAAATAAGGCAAATGAAATCCTTTCAGTCAATGGAGGAGTCACGTGTGTGTGTGTGTGTGTGTGTGTGTGTGTGTGTGTGTGTGCGGTGCGTGCGTGCGTGCGCGCGTGCGCGTGCCACTCTCTTTGGCCTGTGCAGTCGTATCAGGAGTCCTCAGCCCACCCACTAATGTCCGCTTGACGTCCCACAACATGAACCTGGTGCTGAGATGGGATCCCCCTGAGGAGGTGTTGGGAATCCTGGTCTACACAACCGAGTACAAGTGAGTCCTCGCCGTGTTAAAGCTCCAGCTGACTGATTGTTTTCAGCGTTCACGCCCGTCATCAGTCAGCGTGTAAAATCCCCCTGTTGTCACGGGTTACCCACGGCTCCAAACTCCGAGGAAACTGGACCTTTCTCTTCCAAGAGTGACAACACAAGGATTCGTGTTTTTTTTCGTTTGTTTTTCTGAATTCAACATATTTTAAAGCAAAGACACATGCTCCAGAGGTTGCATGAGATCAAATTGCAAATTGTTCCTGCAGGACCTCAGTCACAGCCTACACGGAAGGATGTGTGAACATCTCCACCCCCGAATGTGACCTCACGCACCGCATCCATCCCTCCATCTCTGAGAATGGAAAGTACACCGGCAGGGTGCGAGCACAGCTGGGCTCAGAGAGCTCCGCCTGGGAGCAGAGTAGACACATCATCTTGGACAAATACAGTGAGTGGACACAGAGCAAGGTTGCCTATTGAAAAGAATAAAAATACACAGAAATAAAATGTTTGCACCGACAGCAGTGAAAAGATCAAAGGAAAGGTGCAGCTGACTCTCTGCTCCTTGTCCATTTTAGAAAGATGTTGTCAGATACAAACACAGAGGGTCCAAATGAACACATCCATTGGAAAACATACATGCAGACAAAAAGTCAGTTAAGACTTGAAATGAATGAAATGACATAGGATGCAAGTGGACATGCCATCCCATGCGGGAACAGATACATCCCAGTCCTGCCCCTTGTAGCCTCCGCATACAACTAACAACTATAGGTATAATGAGAGAGAACTCACGATAATGTAGGACTTAAAACCAAAGAAAGCAGCTGAAAATGTGTAAAATGTGTATCAGCTTTGTTACCTTCATCTCTGTGTTTTTGGTCCATTTCTGCCTCTTTCCTCCTCAGCCATCATTGGTTCACCCAACGTCTCTCTCTTCTCCAACGGGGCCACGATCGAAGTCAGCATTAAAGACCCGCTCTTCGTCACCTCGGCCCTCAGGAGTGTCTACATCTTTGCCACCTACAACATCAGCTACTGGAAGGACGGGCAAAGAGGAAAGGTGGATACCCGGCTTTTTAATATCTAGATATGAGATCTCAAACGGTTACATTACATATGAGTTATATCTCGTAGATTGATGACTTATTGATGACGAAGACTTGTACTTCATAAATTCGCTGTAGAGTTCCTCGAGATCAGTGATTCTCAAACGGGGGTACGTTGGAGTACTGCAGGGGGGTATGTGAAGTCAGGGGTACATTATTGAAAAAAGTTTGAGAACCACTGCTCTGGAAGATAACCTGTGTTCAGATATGGCGCTATACAAATACCATTGAATTGAGTGTTATTGTTCCTGTGACTGGGAACAGCAAGGCATTATTAATCCTTGTGTTAGGGGATCCTCCCCATGTTTTGACCCGTGTCCACCAAATGGAAAAATGATTTGTACTGAATCTTTTTGTGATCTCGTTATCATTCTTTTCTATATGATACAAAATGCCATTTCGGAAAAAAGTTCATTTTGTGTGTGTGGCCGACTGCGTTAAGACAGATTACAGCCATACACAACTGTCATGGTGTGACCCCACAAATATATTATGTCCCACTACAGCACACAGCTGACCACCTCTCTGCTGCCCCCAACAGGCCAGCCACCTCAGCAACATACAGCAGAACTGGGTGGTTCTGAATGACCTGGACCCGTGGACTAAGTACTGCGTCCAAGTCCAAATCAACACAGAGCGGAACCCCAAACCCAGTGAGCTGAGTGCCACTGTCTGCGCAAGCACCACCAACGGTGGGAGACGTTGATTGGGAGAAAATGTTGAAAATCCTTGACTCCACCTGAAAAGATTCCATCTGCCAGTCATAGCAGTGTCCGGAAAGCAAATCTTGTCTATTATAGTGAGAGGAAGACACTGATTTATAGCCACTATAGTCACAGAGCTGTGGAGGTTGGTCCTAAGTTTTCCCCAGACACCTTAGACTTTGGTGCCCTGCTTTAGTTTTTTGGGGGGGAAATGTCCTCTTAACATTACAGTGTCCTCCCACTGCCAAGGCACAGCTACTGAATGCTTTTTCTTTTTTTCTGTAGAGGAAGAAGATCCGTGGGTGGCGGCTATGGTGACGTTTGTCTTCAGCGCGGTGGCAGTGGCTCTGCTGGTGGTGGCAGTGGTGTATCGGAGAAGTATATCCAACTTTGTGTGTCCTAAAGATTCACTGCCGCAGCACTTTAAAGAGGTGTGCATGTCCTTCACCTTCAAACAACACCCTGATCTTGTACGTCCACAAAACCGACACACTGATTAAAGTTGAGTTCCTGTCCCCAGTACCTGCTCACGCAAACTCCAAACTCCTCCGTCCACCTGGCCATGCGGAGCTGGCGCCCCCCCGAGGAGATCTACCATCAGGTCAGCATCTTCACAGACGACAGGACTGTGGAGGACGAGGGGCCTCCGGAGGTCACGCCGCGTGGGGCGGACGCAGAGACGTGAAAAGGATCAGTGACCACCACCAAATGCTTCAGTGATGCTGGGTGATGCCCTTTCACTATTCTATGTCGGAGATTCTATTTCCATTTTAAAATATGGACTTGAAACCCGCATAAACGTCCGTTCAATGGGCCCAGGCTGTGAAAGTGGAGTTTGAATTGCCTCCTTGTGGCAGTACATTTCTTTTCTTTTTTTTTTTTTATTGTGTTTAGCGTGGCCTCTTGCTTTTTCCTTCAGTGCAACTCTACCGGTGTGATATGTTCTGACCTGAATCAGCGTTCAAGTTGTAGAGAGTTCAGCCTCGAAAATCACATGTTGCATGTTAATCGGAGTAAAAACTTGATTTCATTCCTATTTATTTTTGTTTTTCAAAGAAGAAGGAGTCTTGAATGAAATGTCATCCGATACAAACCAGCAAAATGACATTCTGGTCTTTGTGCGTGTGTGTGTTAAGAGTTTACGCTGGACGTCTTTAGAGAATATAACCTGTCACTTATATTAATATGGTCAAACATGACCCCATCACTCACAAAGGCAACTAGATTAAGTCAAGTCATTTTTATTTGTCATTCTGCATAAGTCGGACATACTGTACATACAGGGAATGAGATAACGTTTTCTCATGGTCCACAGTGTAACACGACAGATAACGTGACAAATAACATTTAACATAACAAGCATTGTATAAATTGGAGAAATGTGGAGGAGGTAGATTATCTTAAATGATATGGACAAAATATAAACGGTGCAACAGTATAGTATAGTTAAAAAATAAAATAAAACTGCAGGTGTAACAGTATAACAGTGGGTAGATTAAAAAAAGAGCAGCGTATGGTACAAAAGTGTAAACAGTATGGGTTCAAAAAAGAGTGCAAAAGTACAAAAAAAGATTGTGTAAGCGGTATAGCGCAGAATATAAAGATGTAAACAATATGATTTGTGCAAGAAGCTGACAGTTGTAAACTGTAACGCGTCTTTGTGCTTGATGAGTGTTGTCTATGTCCGTTGTGTGTCGGGGGTTAAAGTCCTGGTCCAGGGGAGAGAGTTCAGCATCCTGACAGCCTGGGGGGAAAAGCTGTTTTTGAGTGTGTTGGAGCTGGACCGGAGGCTGCGGAACCTTCTCCCTGAAGGCAGCCGGCTGAAAAGTTTGATGGGAAGGGTCACCCACAATGCGGAGTGCTTTGCGGGTGTTGAAGATGTCCTGCAGTGGCGGGAGTGAGGCACCAATGATCCTCTCAGCTGTGCTCACGATCCGTTGCAGGGACGTGCGGTTGGCTCCCCGTGACGCAGCTGATGAGGATGCTCTCGATGGCGCCTCGGTAGAAGGTGAGCGCGATGGGTGTGGGGGCTCCAGACTTCTTCTGTTTGAGGGGGGGGGGGGGGGGGGGGGGGGGGGGGGTCAAAGGTCAGGGCTCAAGCATACGTCGTGGACACAGTGGAGGGCGTACATGTTCCGGAGAAGAAGAGAAATCCGCCTCTCCTTTCGCTGGAGCCAACCGAACAGCGGCAGGTACACGCCGCTGCCAGCCGGCGGCGCTGCTGCTGCGCCAGCCGGCCGGTGCGCTCCAGAGACGAAGAAGACCAAGGACTCAGGAAGCGGAAGAGAAAGCCACATTAGCATGAGCACTCCTAGCCGAGCCGCCGCGAGTTCGTCACCACCATCCACCGACATGCCTGCGTTTGTTTTCCTTTTGCTCTGCCTCCTCAACACCAGCGTCGGTGAGTGGACGTGTGTCGCGTGCGTGGTTCTTCAAGTACAGAGTGCGCGCGTCGGCGCGTGTAGTTTGAGGAGCTGAGAGTGAGTGTGTCAAACGTTCAGACGCGAATCTAACAGCAACAACACAGCAGAGGCAGCAGCAGCAGCTGATCGCAGATAAACTGGAAGCGGGTTGTGGCGTTAGAGTTAATCGCGAGGGTTCCATTATCGGTGCTATCACACAAACAACCGGAATGATGTTTAATAATATGACGTAGCTTCCTCTTTTCGAAAGGAACACTTCTGGGAAGCAACATGAACGCGGAAGCCTGTCTATTATCTGTCTCGATTAAAAAGGGGGATTGTGTTACACTGGATCCCCCCGAAGTGGCACATTGATTCCATTAGTCCTTTATTCTGGAAACAAAACAAAAAAAAGCTGAAATGAAATACATTTCTAATTTAGTAATCCAATGTGTGCTATGTATTTGCTGTATATTCCAATACAAGATGATATACTTTTTTTATTATATATTCTCGGAAGTTACATTTGTTCATGGGCAATCTTTCTGTTATTGTGCCATATCCCACGCTGCTGACTTCCTTTGGGGGGGTCAAAGGTCAATGTTTTGTGTTCCTTCATGATGGTCATCGTCTTCAGCTTCGGTCGAACCTGTTTTTACGTCTTTATTAAACTGTCGGGTTATGATGGAGACTTTTCTTTATGTTGTGTTCTGGATTTGCGTTAAACACAGATGTTGTTGTTGTTGTTGTTGCTGCTGTTATTAAGCCTTCTTCATCAAATACATGTTACACACATCAAATGTCTGCCCAAAATCATTTACAATTGCGCTTGATGAAGACAGGTTGAGAAACCCCAGAACCATCAAATCTCAATCTGTGCTTGAAACCTTTTTTTGATTCACATAGTTGACTCATTGGTTGGTTACATGTTTTCTTCTTTAACAGGGATTTATAGCAGTGTCGCAACCACTTCAGTCCCAGTGGGACCAGACCCGCCACAGAACGTGAAGGTGATCTCTCTGAACACCAATTACACACTAAACTGGGACTGGGACCCGAGACGCGCAGAGAGCAGCAGCAGTGTTCGCTTTACCACACAATATATCGGGTCAGTCTCACTCACCCATCACATGCAGTAAAAGGGTCACATGCCTTCACCGCTCCCTGATCATTGTGCATTGGATGTTTCTATGTGTTTATGAGTATTGGGGTGGGATGACCAGAAATATTATCAATGTTATTTCCATTTGAAACATATTGTGATGTGCCATATTGAATGTTTATTTGAAATGCAAAGTGTGTCCCCAAAGGAAAACTACACATCAACAACATCTGTTTTTTTCTCTCACTCACTTCAAGTTGGACTTTGAGTAAATTCTCACCCCTATCATGTCTGGTGCCTTTTTACATTACTTCGTTAAATGCAAACATGTGTGGACTGCTGTGCTACTGCAGATGGTTTTGAACAATGCATCAAACATTGTTGCTCTATAAACGCGATATTCTTTGTATATTTGAAAATCAATGTGGGGTAAGCGGTGTTGGGGAATATCGGTGGACTGGTGTGCTGCTGGCTTACACAGTTTGACATGAAAACGTGCAGTTTCCCAAAGTTGAAAACAATATATCCGGGGTTAAAATGGCTGACTGCATCTGTCAGAACCACCAAAGTGATTTGGATGTCCTTTGTGTAATGTTGAGGCTGAAAACACACTTTGACTGGAGGAGCCGAGAACGACTCTGACCAGCTCCTAAACCAAATGCATAGGTGCACAACAGTTTTGACTGGGTTCATTTGTGACTTTTGTATTTATACTGGCTGGCTCAAAAGTTGACATTGCTCCTCTCTCCCCAGGAAGTACGTTCTGAAGTCCAAGAAGAAGATTCCAAATTGGTCCACGGCATGCGAGGGGACGTCGCGCAGGTCATGTGATCTGACGGCGCTGGACCTGCACTATTTGGGCATCTACGCGCTCCGTGTGCGAGCCCACGCAGACGGGCTGCACTCAACGTGGGTGCAGCTGGACTTCTGCCCGGATAAAGATGGTGAGTGACGAGGGGGCAAGTGTTCAGGAGGTTTAGAGGAGAGACCTTATCTTTTTCTGGTGGTGTGGCTGCACCTGATCTCAGATAATGCAACACAAACTTGGAAAAAAGCTAACAGAAGAGCACCAGAGATTTTGTGTAGAGATCGCCGGTGATCAAAAGTATGCACAAGGATGTCGAAAAATCAGCCGAGAGCTGGAGCCCATTTGTTGACGGCACCGAGTCATTCCTGGTGTCTATAGATTTGTGATGCTTCCGTTCTGATCTAAGACATCTCTCCCGCTCCATCCCAGCTGCGGTTGGGCCTCCTGCTCAAGTGGAGCTGGCTCCTGCGGGAAGTGACCTGGACGTTGACATTCGCGATCCACAGACCAGCGCCAACACCTCCATGAGGGAACATCTTTCCAAGATGTACTTCCACATCGCCTACTGGGAACGTACTGCGGCTGCACAGGTAGAGAATTGTGTGTGTGCACTGCAGATGGTGTTCATTAAAAATCCTAATTGCACACAGGAAATCAGAAATAGAGAACCCTGCTCTAGAACAGACAGGCGTTGAATGAAGGCCCGAGGAATGGAAATACTGCAGCATGCTCATGGAGAATTCTCTTGAAAGAAGTTTCTTCTACTTCCCTATTCCACTTCAGTCCCCAAAGGCACCTGGTGAAACCACAGACACGCTCCCAAACAGCCCTGTTTGCAGTGCACCTGCTTTGTGCGTTTGCTGTTTTCGGCACTGGTGCTTTCTCGGTTTTGATTTGTGCCCTACACACCATGCAAAGGTGTTTCCTGCCACAGGAAATCGTAGGATAGAGGCATCGCACGCTGCTTTAGGCAGGAAGTCTTCAAAATAACCCAATAGGCCAGTTTGCATGCAAAAGGACAAAGCACTAGAATTAAAATCGCTTTCGAACTTTAAATATATGTGTGGATAAAATGAAAACCATTGGATGTGCGCGTGCTCTGACCAAATTAGGCAATACTATCTGAAAATGAATTCATTACTACACATCGACATCCGACTTGCAGGTTCAAAACAACAGTAGTAGGAGCCTGGCTGCCTGTTTTTTTTTGTGTGTGTTTTACTTTGTTTTTTTGGGGGCGGGGTTTACACTTTAATATACATATCAACTGAAATATAAGCTGGGGGTTGTTCTTCCTCTTCTTCATTCTCAGAAATGTTTCCCCTCCGAGTTTATAGTGACTGTTAGAGCATTTGCAGTATTAAGTTGTAAGGTCAGTGTAATGTGTTTTTAAAGGGCCAGTATGTGGCTATATAAGAAATCCCTGGGAAAAAAAAAACATATATATATGTGTGTGTGAATTTGAAGAAGCAATCCACAGTAGAAACATACCCGCATCAAGTGCGGATCACACTGTGTGATTCCTTTGTGTGTCTGCTGTACATCCACATGGCGTAACCACAATGTTGTGAGGCCTAGCTGGAGTACAAACAGAAAGTAGAGCTGAACGCGCTGTGCCTTGCGTCCCTCAGGCCACAAGGACCCAGATGTTAAGCAGCGACGCCAACTTGGTGACTCTGCCCAACCTGAAGCCGTGGACGTGGTACTGCGTGAGCGTCCAGTCACGCAGCGACTTCTACAACAAGAGCAGCAGCTTCACCACAGCCAGATGCATGCAGACCGAAGGTAATTGAGTCACGCGTATGAGGGTAAGAAGAGGTTCCACGGGGGGCTGGAAACAGAACCTGCTGCCATATATGGTCTTGAATTGATCCCGGCAGATGTCATTGGTCTGCCGAGGTCCAGGATGCTGTCCACCTGTGTATACGCTGGCTTCCTCGCAAACCCAAATGGGCTGTGTGCGATGCGTACATGCAGGGGTGCGCATCACTTTTCGAGTAAGATGCTCGGATGATTACCGAAAAGCAGTGTATTTCACCGGTTTGAAATGTGGGAGTCGGTCCCAAGGGGTTTTCTGGGATGCCGAACGAGCTGGTCTTGGTCCCGTATCCAGACCATACGGACATGGGGAAGTAGGTCAAAAAGCAGAAAAGTGTCTCGCAGTTTCACCCACTTCCCGATGTCCGAGCGACAGGGGACCAAGACCAGTGCGTTCGGGGGCCCTGAAAACCCCCTACTGCCAACTTTCATCCTTCTAGCAGTGACCCTTCACCAAAGCCTTAACCCTAATTCCACACCTATAGGGGTTATACGAGTGAAATGAGGGGATTTGGTAAGCCCTAAGCAAATGATCAATATGATCATTAAACACGAATAAACACTGTTCTTTTGATAGGGATATTGCAACGGTTCTCCCCTGGAAATTCGGTGCTGTTATCTTGACTCTGATTGGCCAACATACTGGAGACGTACCACCAAAGATGTACTATTCACAATATTGTGACGTGAAGGTTTTCAGAAACGTTGTTGTTCTACGGTGGCGACTTCGCCGCTTACAATCGTCAATCATGATACAGAGGATTTTTTTAAATTGCAAAATAATTATTTTTTATCAGAATTTGTCTTCAAATTGCAGGTAAACGGTGGGAATTTCGCACCCATATTTATATATATGTGTGTATGTATATATATATATAGTGTGTTCATATTGAAATGAAGTGCGTGCGCCCGCAGGGAACACTCCATGGTGGCTGATCTTCCTGTGCTTTCTGGGCTCTCTGGCCATCTTCTTCCTGATCATGATGCTCCTACTGTTGGCCTCCTCCTGCTGCTACAAAACCCTGAAGGCAACCCTGTTCCCTTCCAACCGGCTGCCTGCACATTTCACAGAGGTGTGTAGCCACCGTTTGAATCGTCCTCTCTTTTGAGGCAGGTCAATTAAATGCAAAAATGTTGAGGTTGGCAAAAGTACACTTAAGATTGGATCATCCCTTTTGGTCCCACTCGGGGAAAATATGTGGCGTTACAGAAGTATCGATTAATGCAACCCTTTTTTTTTTTTTAATGCTAGACAGCTATGAAATAAGGGAAATGTACAATTTCAACCAACATATAGGGTGTGTGTATATGTATATATATATATATTCAAATGTACACTAAATGCAGTATGTGCACTGCAATATTTGAGTGTTATTGGGCACGTACGGTATTTTAGTTGTTTATTTAGCTAACGCGCTGACTAGCCGATCACATAATGGCGTTGAAAGTTGTAATGGTAACTCCGTCTGCTGCTCCAGTATCTGTGCGAGTCCCCTGGCTCGGAGCGGCCCCGCCTCCTCGTCCCGGACTCAGAACCAGAGCTGCTGTGCGTCGAAGTGGCCGTCTGCGCTGAGATCCGACTGCTACCTCCCCGAGCCTCGGCGGCTCCTCCTTCAGGCCAGGAAGCAGACTGCAGGTCCGTTTTAATCTCATATGGGGAAAACGTATGCACGTCTTTATTTGGCTTCAAATTGCTCTTTTTTTCATTGTCATGTGCACAAAAAGCGCACCAAACGATAGAATACAAGAATATAGAAAAATACCAAAGTATGACGAGTTAATGTTTCCTTGGTGTTTGCAGACACAGTCGACAGGACAGCAGCAGCAGCGGAGACTCCGGGGTTTACTCTGCGGGGGGAAGCTCCAACCTGCAACGGCTCAGCAGCTATCCACCCTCCTCGGGGGCCAAAGACCTGACCTTTGACCCCAAGCAACTGACAATGACACGCATGACTCCAGAGCTCAAGAGACGACCTCCGCCCACACGCGAGGTCGTCCTGGACATTTGCGTCTGACGTCCAGCGCAGTACAGTAGAAGGTATGTGGACACGGCCTTTTCAACAAGACGAGAAATAGAAGTCAAACAACACAAAGGGAGAAAACTGATTTCTCTCACTCGCTTATTCCAACTTTGAAGAACGGTGTCGGGCGGTTGTGTGAGACCATGAATGCATTTTTCATTGAAAAGTTTTTGACCACTCAGATCCTTCCGTGACCTATATTTTGTTTCCGGCAGTAGTGAGACTAAATTCGGGGACTCTGCAGCAGTCTGCGTTCATGATGGCGCTTGTGTTTCTCCAAATTTTCGTCACATCACCTTGATTTAATTGGATAACAAAAGTAGCAAAAGAATATTCACGGGTGTGACCGCTCTCAAACAACTGTCGGAGTTGCAAATAGCCCCATACCTGGACATCGGCCCTGAGTGGGTGGGGGACACAGCGGGAGATGTCTGGGGACATTCGGGTGATGGGGGGGTGGGTGGAGAACAAAGGAGCCGGGCATAGGACATATAAGCCCCGCCCTCACAGGTATGTTAAGGTCTCAAATGAGTGTGATGCCTCCTTGTCTTGTGCCTGTGGGTCATATAAGCGCCTACCCCTGGGGCGAGTCATTATTATGCTGATGATAACCGGTTGTATCTCTGCGTGAAGCCCAGTCATTTTTACGAGAGCATCGATTCCATTTTTCCCCCTCTATGATTCTAATAGAATTGTTAAGTTGTTTTATTTTTGTTTTCATGCACTCAGGACTTATTTTGTTTTATATCAAAGATTTTTTGTATATATATTTTTTCCGATTGGCGCTGTACTTTTTCCAACATCTTTGTTGGCTGAACTTGCATGTAAGCCTCTTGGGAAACAGTTGGGGATGTACATAAAAAATTTAAAGAATGCCTGACAGCAAACTTTAGTGTCTGAGGGATGCAACTGCATGGTCACACGCACACACAGATGCTCTAACTCTTTCTCATAAGGTCTTGATGATGAAGCCTTCAGCTCACCGAGGAACGTGCCTGGCACTCGATTTTCTTTGCCGTCAACTTTCCTGCATGATTTCGTCGTAGGTGTCCCACCTCAAGGCCACTACTTACTTACTTTCAGACCTTCTGATTCAGATCGGCGTATAACATGTGAAAGTCAAACCAATGAAACTCTCATGGGACTCGTGTTTTTCCCACTTGCCCTTAAGTTAATTTTTATGCTCACGAATACGACACAGCGAAGGAGAAAGAACAGGTTTGGTTCATTGAAAAGATAATGATGGCCTGAACTCCAGAGCAAGGAGACCAAACTCACGTCTACAAATGCACAACACAAGGCGACCAGAGTGTCAACGTCTCCAATCCACGGCTCAGCCTACACTAGAGAAAGCATGACAAATGAAAGTGAAGCACAGAGAAGTACATTCTTTAAAACCCCTTTGAACCACTAACACACAGCAGATGAAAAAAACGGAAGATTGTGTTGACGTCAAATGATCTGGGGCCATCAGGCCGCAGGTTCAGATCCATCAGGACCAAAACCCCCCAAACGCTTCCAAACACCCCTCACATCACAGCAGCACACGTATTGGACCTCAATTGTATATATTTTAATATTTCAATCTTTTCTCTTCATTTATTTCCACCGCGCTCCAGGTCACATTCTCAAGTATTCTGATTCTGACAAATAAGTCGTCAATAGGTCATTAAGCATTTCCTGGTACTATCCTGGTACTATCATAAAGTGAAAAGTGAAAGCTTGAATTCTAGAGTCTAGAGCCATTCTGGCTCCAGTGGAGGCCGGAGGAGGATCAGAACCTAGCCGGAGTCTGGAGTCGTTCGGGAAGTCGTCAAGCTATCAGTCGCCTTGAGGAGAGAACAGGCAAGGGTTAGTTTTGGATCCAAGCTGTGTCTGCTCCCACAATGCGGTGCGGTGAGTCACATCATCGAACCAGTCCAGAACCTCCCGCCTTCTCCTCAGGTCCCACGTGGGGGGGCAAAAGACTCTGCTCTCACCTTATTGGTCCAGGCCATGGTGATGGTGATCTTCATATTTTGACCTGGAAGATCTGCGTCTTCTCAGCCCTCCACAGCGCTGAGACAGACGCAAGGATTATTTAAAACATTTCAGTCTGTACTGGCTTAGCCTGTTAATCACGTGTTGGTAGATCTGGAGAGCGAGGACGCACCGGGGAACAGGTGTTGCCCTTGTTCAGGCACAGGTTGAGTTTACAGTGCAGGAAGACGTCGCCGCTCTTCCCGGAGAAGTGGAACATGTTGAAGGCGAATTTGGTGGAAGTTCCTTGTCCGTTGCCCTGAACCTTCACCGTCTGGTCTGTGGGATTGGGACAGCTGAACAGAAGAGACACAGCAGACGTCAGCAGCTGCATTAGAGTCGTTGATTCTGAACTCAAAATGTAAACCATGGTCCCGGTGGCACTCTCCTCAGGGACCCAGAGGGAACAGGAGCTGCCAGCAGCTACCTCTCACCCGTTCACGATGAGGTTGTATCTCAGACTGGCGTCGGGTGACGGCACGTTGGTGGCCCAGCAGGAGTCGGTAACCAAGGCCACCAGTTTGCCGTCCAGCGTGTCCGTCTTTAGCTCCACCCACACGGTCTGCTCCAGCATGAGCTCAGTGTTGGCGTCCCTGTAGGCCTTCATGGTCAGAGAGTAGTTCCAAGCTCCAGAAACCATCTGCTGGATCACAGAGCTGCACAGTATACACACACAATAAAGCACTTTAGGCAAAATGCTTTATTTGGCCTCTGTACTTTTCATCTGCTGGGCCTGTGTTTGAATTATTGCCACTGAATTATGTCTCATGTTGTATGTGTTGTATGTATGTATGTTTATTCACTGGCGCTGTACACCAAGTTAAATTCCTGTGTACCTGAACCATTTGGCCAATAAAGCGATTCTGATTCTGATTACAGTGTCACTGTGTACGGTTCATCACTCGGGAAAACAACGTTTATTTTTTAGCCCAAATAATCCGTTTTGATACTGTTTTCCCAGTTCCTTCATTGTTGAATAAATGCTAGGGATTGCTTTTGATTCCCCAGCTTGTTATGCCATTGATCCCCTGGAAGAGTTGTGGTTCTTCAAGGCATTGGCTGATGCTCTCCTTTTGGTTTCCTGTCAAAGAAACAACATGACAAAAAGGTTTGTTGTGTGTTTTAGAGAGACAGAGCCATGCATCTGCAAGGGTATTTTAACCTATACTTTAGTCACGGCCTAGAATATATAGAAATGTCCACCAAACTCGGTTAAACCAGGTCAAAGATACTGCAGGTGCAAACACACTTTCTAATCATTCGATATCATTTGTGAAAAACATGCTACAAACATTTGGATTTATATAAAGAATCGTTTTAAAATAGTTCATTATAAATAATCGAATAATAATAATAATATTTTTTTCAGCCATCTCGTTTGTGCAGTCTGTCGTCAACCACTGAGGCCACAGGGGGGCGCTGTTCTGCAGCACACAGTGTCCCACAGAGAACTCCTGGACTCTTATTTCAAAGTGAAGATACTGGAAAACGTTCCACCATGAATGGATTTTTACTTGCGATGAAATCACTCACCAATTCAGACGTTGTGTCTAAAAAAAAACGATTTTTATTTTTCTATCTTAAAAAGTCGACTTTTTCGTTCACAATTGTTATCTCATAAATATGAGTCAAAATGTGCTTTTTTTATGAGGTTAAATGTGTTTTTTGTAAATTGTATTTTTTCCACACATTGGCTCATGACGGTTCCCCTCCTTCGTCACAGCAGTGGGCGGAGCTAAACAACATCTGGATGAAAAACATCTGGAGCCTTCGGCGCTGGGACACAGGGAGCGACTCGTCGGGATGTCTAGGTGCGGGATTCTGTGGACCGGGACCCTCGTGCTCCTCAGCGCCCGTGAGTGCCTTCTTTCTTAGAGCCATCCTGAAAACGAGTCCAAGTATTCCCATTGAAAGTATGTGTACAGTGTGGTACTTTTACCACCAGGACACAAGTATTTATTCGTTGTTTCAGAATTGACACTACAGTGACTGCATGAATGTTTATTCACATGTTATTGGACTCATTCTGATCAGGATCCACAATGGTCGTGTAGTAGTACAGAGGCGCGCGCGTGTGTGTGGGGAAAGTAAAGAAGTGACAGAGAGCCCGTTATCTCCCATCTGACAAAGAGCGTCACACTAACACGCACGCGCAGAGATTCTGGCATCTCGGTGTAGTCTTGAGATGTTGGAGAAGCGAGAGACTGGCACCAAAAGAAAGTGTGTGTTTGTGACGCACACACACACATTCATATACCTCATCTGTAATAAGCAGCTTTTTTATCAGACGTCTTTTGGCCCTGAGAGGTTTTCATGTGTTCATTCCTGTTTATTTGGAGGAGGTCTTTGGGTGTTTTGCCACCTTCCTGTCTGTGGTGTATTATTGATCAACTGCTGGATCACTTTGAGTTGAGGTTTGTATTCTGCTGCGATTGATGAAGCCTGGATGGACCTTACTTCCAGAAGCTTAGATAGAAGCTTCTGCAGATGCTGATTTGAAATCATGTGGCGTGTGTGTGCGTACGCGCGCGCGTGCCTGCGTGTGTGTGTGTGTGTCTGATAGGGAGGGCCTCTTCTTCCCCCGCCTCCTCCAAGCAGCGCGGAGTGTTTAGATTTCCCATGAGTCTTTGAGGGTGGAGTGTTGAATACTAACTTGGCTCTGAAAGCAGCTCACGTCTGGCATCAATTTATTCTAAGAGGCACACGCACGCACACACATTAGTCTTTCTATACTTGTGAAGACACCAGCCGAACCTAAACCTAAACACGACTCTTACTATCGTGACACTAAGTCAAGGCTGAACTGTCACGCAACTCTTTCAAGTAGTTACTGAACAGAATGTCCTCACAAGCATAGAGAGAGAAGAACACATTCTCTTTCATTGGCTGTTTTATCAAACTTAATAGCCTGCCATTTTCTCATTCTAAACATTTGCTTCTGGCATGCAATGAATCCTGGGAAATGGCGAGCTGGGAAGGATCCACTCTTCGGCCCTTCGGTCGATTCATCCAGGTCATGGTCTCTGTGGAAGCTCGCAGGAGGTTGACCTCTGACCTGGTCTCAGGGTTAGGGTGTTCATCGTGAGACCTTCATGTTGTGGAGGGAGAGGAATGGTGAAGAACATAGTAGGTGTTTCAAACCTCTGTCGGGATTGGATTTCAAGACCGTTCTGTTCACAACCATCAGGTTCAGAACCATCGGGACCAGAACCAGCAGGCCCGTGAACAGGCCGTCTCCCTCCTCCCCACGCCGTCCTAACCAATCACTGACCACGACAACAAGAAAATCATATCATTGTTTAGACTTTACAGATGTTTTAGGACCCTAATTAATATCAAGTGCGATTCAAGTAGGCAACTGGACTGGTTGAAGATTTCTTGAAGACGTTTCTCATCCGAGAGGCTTCTTCAGTTCTAACTAGCTGCTGGAAAAGTTCAGGTATTTATCTTCTGCTAAATGAATAGCTAATCAGAGGATGAGTACCTAATTAGAGGACCATTGTGTCAAACTTGCAGGTCGTTGGCCATCTGGCCCAGATTCGGGTTGTGGGTTTCGCCTGAGTCTAGGTGTAAATGAGGTTGCACCTGAGCTATCCTTTGAGTTACTGTTCTTGTTTACCTTCCTAGGGAGAGAGTGAAGGAAAAAAATGTTCAACCAGTCCAGTTGCCTACTTGAATCGCACTTGATATTACCATGACCTGGATGACTGAGAACCTCCGCAGACATGAGCCTAATTAATGAATGTCTCCGAAGAGTCGCCGAAATCCCTGTGCGCATTAGGAGAATACAAGGTGACGCTGAGCTCTCGCCTCTCTTTTACCACTCAGGGCTTCCTGTGGAGGTCCGGTCCCTCGGCCACCTGAGCTTCAACCTGTGCAAGTGGTGCGAGGCATCCAGTCCGGCGTGCAAAGACAACGTCTGCCTCAGTAACTGCACGCTGTCGTCCTTCTGCACCGCCGTGGACGAGATCTGCATCGCCATATGGTGAGTGGACGTCCGACCGCCAGGGAGCGTTTCACTTCCTTTTGTCTTCGAACAGGTTGTTTAAATGAAGCGGAGGAGGATCAAATGAAAAAGTTGATCGACGAAACAATATAGACAGAAAATTGTTCTGAAAATGGAGAATTTCCAATTGGATCTGGCGTCTCCATTGGTGGAACAAGCGAGCTCATTGGCTGTCAGCCCCAATAATGATCAATTACTTGTTTCGTTTATTTAGGCGGCAGCTCACTTTTAGTTTTTTCGCCTACTCTTGACGGAGCTGTGAGACGCCTTAAGGTCAGAGCCACGTCTTCTTCGTCAATCCGTTGGACAGACTCACTCTCCGATTGGTCCTGAGACTTTTCAGTGTCGCCCCTCGGAATACATTTGTCTGATAAATGAAAAGAATCCATGCGGCGGTGACCATAATGGGAAGGTTGTTGTTCTACGAGAGAAGACGCAGCCTGGGTATGTGGTGTGTGACTTCTCTCTCTGCCAAACTTTCTGCTGATTCAGGCCTTTGTTTGGAGAACAGCCCCGTCACACCCTTCTCATTTCCTGTGCACGTCAGGAGAGAGAGAGAGAGAGAAGGAAAAGAGTGGTTTGTCCAGGGACTCTCCCGGATGTAGTCTCTATGTGAGAGAATTGTCTGAGTTCCTGTCCCCCTTCATCCCCCGGCATGATTAACTGACTTCAATGAAGACCAGAGTCTGGCACAGTGTGTTGAAAAGAAGGAAATGTGTGTTATCTCTCTTCCCTGTACAAGTCAGTTTTACGAGACACTGTTGTTGAGATTGTTCTTCAATTGCTTCAGACAAACAATTGTTCTCCTCAAACGCAAACCCAAGTGTGTTTTTGAATTTTGACGCATGCTGTCTTCAGGAGAAAGAACAATGACACGATGTGGGTGCACACCATGTGTCACCAGCCCAGTCTGCCACTAGAGGGCGTCGACCCCAGCCTGCTGCTGAACTTCACCTCCAGAGAGTGTCACATGACGCCCCAGCCTGCAGAGGGCGGAGCCATGATGGTCTGCGGTTGCCATGGTGAACACGAATGTAATGACAAACTCATCTTCAACAAGGGAGCCAACGGTGAGGGAGGGATGGGAGGATAGATGATGGATGGATGGAAGGACGGAAGGGTGGATGTCACAATGTTTTCTCCCTTGCTACAGGTTTCTTCAAGTTGCAGAGTAAAGACGTGATCTCAGTGGTGGTTGTTAGTCTGGTTCCTCCTGTCCTGGTTGCCATAGTAGCGGCGGCGGCCTTCTACTTTTACCGCACGCACTGCCCGGACAAGCCCAGGTCTCCTGCCCACCGGGACTGGACCAGCCAGCGCACCCCGGAGCTCTACCGGTCTCTGGACCTGCCATGCGAGGGAGGACGTGCCACGGGTCGCGCACGTCAAAGGGAGGAGTCCAATGTCAAAGTTCCATCTCTCCACGTTCACATCAGCAGTGACGTCACAGCTTGGAGTCGCAGCCAGCAGGCCCAGCCGCTGCCCATCAAACTGGAGGTCCTGGTGGGGAAGGGGCGTTTTGCTGAAGTGTGGCGAGCACGCCTGCTGCAAGGCGAGAGGGGCGGAGTTACAAGTTACGAAACAGTGGCAGTAAAAGTGTTTCCGGCGTTGGAGTACGCCTCCTGGAGAAATGAACTCTCCATCTTCTCGGACCCCAAACTGGAGCATGACAACGTGGTTAGATTCCTGGGAGCTGAGGAAAGGGGTCCGCCCGGTCACAACCACAGGAAGTACTGGCTGGTTTTAGCCTATCACAGCCTGGGAAACCTGCAGGACTTCCTCACCGCAAGCATACAGAGCTGGGAGGAACTTGTTGCCTTGGCGGGGAGTGTCGCCAAAGGCTTGGCCCATCTCCACAGTGACACCACACCCGGTGGGATACCAAAGGTAAACCCGGCACTGCTGGTTTTCAAGTTCTGTGCATGTCTCTTTTTTTTTCTGAAAACGGACCCTGTGCTGCTATTCAGGTGCCGGTCGCCCACCGGGACCTGAAGAGCAGCAACATCGTGGTGAAGAGCCGGCGAGAGTGTGCTCTGTGTGACTTTGGTCTGGCGTTAAGGTTAGACCTGTCCCTCACTGTGGACGACTACGCCAACAGCGGACAGGTGCCATGTCACTCCACGTTACCGCTTTTACCGGGGGCGAGAATCGGGTCTTTGATTTGTCCACCCTGTGTTGCCCCGTGCAGGTGGGGACAGCTCGCTACATGGCTCCTGAGGTGCTGGAGTCCAGAGTGAACCTGGAAGACCTTGAGGCCTTTAAACAGATGGATGTTTACTCCATGGCCCTGGTCCTCTGGGAGATGGCCTCCCGTTGCCACGCCATCGGAAGTAGGAGCTTTTCTCTTGGTTTGATTTGATCAAAAGCAGGAGCTGGGTTTGGAAACTTTTGGCTTTTAGGAGGTATCGGATAATGTTTCATTCAAGGGGGGCAAAGGTTCAGCTCCTGCAAACGGATGCAATGTCAGTGAGTGACGAGGAGACAAGTTCAATGTCTTCTCCATGCAAACAGTAGAAAGAATTAGAATAGCTAAGATATGAAACGGCTTGCCCCAGCATCTTCTGGATATACAGTATATATATATATATATATATACGACCTGTGACTTCCAGAAAACGACAGCATGTTTTCTGTGTGTGTGTGTGTGTGTGTGGGGTGCAGAGGTGGAGAGCTATGAGCCGGCGTTTGGCTCTAAGGTGTGTGAGCAGCCCTGTGTGGACAGCATGAGGGACCTGGTTCTGAAGGACCGGGGCCGTCCGGACGTCCCGTCAGAATGGACGCAGCACCAGGTCAGAGACTCTTAGTCACTGTGGTGTTAGATGTTAAAACGCTCCGTCATCACCTCTGACGAGGTCTCCGTCCCCCCTCCAGGGAATGAGCGTCTTCTGCTCCACCGTCACCGAATGCTGGGACCACGACCCGGAGGCCCGGCTCACGGCTCACTGCGTGGTGGAGCGGCTCAGCGCCCTTCAACAGCAGCAGGAGGACGAGGAGCAGGAGGAGGAGGAGCGCAGGTCGGACGCTTTCAGAGAGGAGGACCAGGAGAGACAGAAGAGGGAGCAGATCCTGTCCTCCTCCCTCCAAGGTGCCCAGCCAAAGATGGACAACGTGGGGGTATCCCATGATTCCCTGGGTCAGACACCAGCTGTGCTGTGAGCCCAGACCCAGTTGTTGTTTGTGTCATTTTAATACGAGCTGGTCTCCGTGTTGTGACGGTTATAAAATATATAAAACCTACCTGTAGGAATTCTCTGTCCTGTGGAGGGTTTTGTTCTTGTTTCAAAACCTGCTCTGACATCACACAAGAATGAAGAATGTGTGTGCTTAAATGTGGAATTATTAATGATACATAACATATGCAATGTTTTCCTAGTGTCTTTGTTGAAAAACGTTTGCTGACCTCGCTAGAATTGGTGAATTTTTGAATTGGACGATGAGTTGTCCTTTTAATTATGCCAAATATTAATGTCCATGCTTTCCACATTAAAACCACTTGGATGAGGGCACCTTTATAATCGTCTCCCTGGCGCTGACATTGCCCACAATGCACCTGGACCTGCTGTTTCCACACCATTTTTGAGTTTCCTGTTTTATTGTGATATTTATTTATGACCTTGTCTATATCTTTGTCTTCTCTGTCCTGCTCTGTTCAAACCTCTCGACTTTTGTTTTGTGGGTCTGTCTCTGTTGTCGTCTTGTGAGAGACGCGTTGAACTCCGTGACCTTCTCTCTGACTCTGATCAGGCTCAAACAGAGAGGCTTGTAAAAGAGATTTGGAGAAAATGACACACAACCGGGGACGCTTTTCATGGGACACATCACACACTGAATCAGTTCACAATGTCCAAGTGTTTCCCAGCGTGGGAACCAGCAGGAGACGTATGAAGACATGACAACACAGGGATCAATTCATTTACCAACCAATCAATCAGTGGAATAAAACGACTTTACGCTGCTGACACATGCAGTCATTGTGTGTATGTACACAAGGACACAACAAGCTTCCTGCTCGTGTATTTATGGTTTGTCCTTGATATTTATCCTCGACAAACACTCACAATGGTGCTACCAAGAAATACAATTAAGCTTAACATAAGGGAATATTGCATGGAAGTCCTGATGCAGGGAGGTATTAAGGTTTTGAAAACAGTACAGGCAAGTAGAAACAGACATTTTGATCCACACTCCTGTTCACAAGGTGGCGGAAAAGCACTTCAAAGCTGCCAACCGTTAGGAGAAGAAGAAAGAAGCATTCCCCTTGTCTCCCAGCGAGTCATCCTGTTCACACACGATCTTCGAATGCCAGTACTTCCGCTCAGCTGACTTTCACTTCCGCTCACCGGTCCCCCTCTGTCTTGCTGTCCCCGGGCTCTGGCGGCGAGTTGGCGAGATGCGGGAATGTTGTAATTCTCACGCCGAGCGATGATTGAACCGACCACCGCGGAGCTTCTGTTGACCGCGGGCTCCCGAGCCCCGCTCGCCGGGCCGGACGGAGGATGGAGCCGGCGCCCTGGCTCCTCGTCGGCTGTGCCCTCGTCCTCTCCGGCCTGGTGTCGGTGAGCTGCCACGGGACGTGCCAGCACAGAGTCCCCGCTCCCGACGAGGTCAGCCCGGAAGTAGCCCAGCTAGCTAACATGCTAGCCGCGAAGGCGAATAAACGGTTCCCTGCTACAGTCGCTGTAGTTTCCATTGAAACAAAGCTTAGGTGACTCCAGTGTTAGCAGGCTAACTTGCTAACAGGCTAGCACCATTCAGCCTGTGTCCCCTAGCAACAGCAAAGGCGACACTTCCGGGACATTTCTTCAAAATAAGTCGCAGATTATTCTTACATGTTCATTGGCGCTGAGATCTTTTTGCGTATGCATTTGGTGATTTCATTGAATGTACGATTTGTCCTCCGTTTCCACGCGCTAAAGTGAAATGTGTCACACCACGTTTCGTGTCCAGACCGGAATATATTTACGCCTGCTGCTAATCTATCCCTGGATGACGACTTACTTGAATTTGTCGCTTATTGACATGGCTGGTGTAGCCAGAGACTTCCCTTATTGTATACGTACTTCTGATTAGTCAAGTCAAGCCTTTTATTGTCATTCTTGCATGCATTACATACATGCAAGGACGAAAAGACGTTCCTCGAAGCCCGCAAAACAACAATAACAAAAACAACTACAAACAACAACAATAACAACATACAACAACACGGTCAACATGTTGCATGACAGACAACACACAAGAAATACACAACAAAGAAACATATACATATGAAAACTCGGAAACAGATTTAAAAAACAAATAATAATAATAATAATAATACAATATAAAAAGGTGCAAAGATTAGAATCGTGACACGAGTAAACTTTGCGTCTTGTTGTTTTTGAGTCACCGTGACAGACACGATCCATATTCTTCGGTTTTTCTGATCTTTCAGCTGGTCCATGTGTACCTGAAGCCCGACCGTTTGACCAAGAGAAGCTCTCCTGAAGACCTTCAGCTGAAGATAAAGATCATCTATGACTACAGCATGGACCAGTGAGTACTGCAGCAGCTCACCACACCTCATTATGTATACGGATCCAAAATGTGCAGATGGATTCTGGAGGCTACGTCAGAATCGGATCTGGTTCCACCGCTTTAAAGTTTGTTTTCTTATGTCGGCAGTGCGTCCGTATTTCCTGTGTAAAGTTCCAAACCAAATGTATAGTTTCTCTGTGATTGTCTGGTGTCAGCTTTGTCTCCACACTACGTGACAGTGTTGTGTGTGTGTCTTGTGTCCTCTGTCTGTCCGCAGGCTTTCGGCAGACAAGAGGAGACTGGTGAAGGTGAGGAGCAGCTGGGTGCTTACAGACTGGGATTAAACTCCCCGTCCGCGCGTTTGACGGCTGCTCAGTGAAGACGTTGAAGCAGGCTGGCAAATTTAGGATGAAAGGTTTTAGAGTGGATGAGGAGTCACGAAGATATGGAAACAATTCCACTCATTGAGAGTTCAAGCTTTATTTTCTTTGTATTTGCAGCTTGTTAAATAACACACACACACACACACACACACACGCACGATGGGAAACCAGAGTCTTAAAGCATCTTTTTCCTTAGGCCGTAGCTATCTGGTTGAACACAACAGGTCTTGGTTATCATTTGTGATTTATTGATCTCACTGTTTATTTATTATGGATTAGGCCTGAGTGTTTTACTTCTGATCTGTGTGTGTCCTCAGGATAAACTGTTTCCTCAAGCCATAGACTTCCTGCAGAGGGTCTTCAGTGTGAGGCGACGTGTTGGTCCTGTGCTGCTCAGCAGGTTCGTACTCATTTTACACACACACACACACACACTTGTTTGTATAGAGCACCTATTGTTCCGAAAATAAGCCTATGCGACCTGCATTTCAGGCCTGCACCTGTTCTTTGCACAACATTTGGAATGGAATGTATTGAAGTGAACTTCACGATGACGTCTTTTTAAAGTCTCTCCTCGGTGCATCAGTGAGAGAAGTCAAATATGCATGTGGTGACGTCGTTGAAACCCCGAAAGTTGGGTCTCGCCATTTGATTCTGGGCCTTTCTTTCTTCCTCTGGTGGCAGATTTCATTTCATTTTGCCCGATTTTTTCTTGTTTCCAGACAATGTGCCACCAACCAGTACCTGAGGAAGCGAGACGACCCTCACCGCTACTGTCAGGACGCCTGTGCCATCGTCACCCGCTGCGGCCCCGTCATCGTGCCACAGCATCACCTGCAGGTCAGGAACTCTCATTCCTTCGTTTGGTCCCACGGTCATCATTCCTGTCCACTGGAGCATGTGCCTTCTTATTCCGCACTTTCCAGCGCAGTTGCTAGTGTGGCTTCTTCTTTCTTCAACCATGCAATGAAGACCCTCCTCCTCTGTGCGTGGCTGTGGAACAAATACTCTTCCCGTCTCGTTGTTCACTTTTTTTTCTTTTTTTTTCAGCAATGCAAAGTGTGCAGTGAGTCGGGGAAGTCCTGCGGCCCCTCGGGACCCCCGGACGGCCCCGGGGTGGAGGGCTCCGACTTCGTGCTGTACGTGAGCGGCGTCACCACGGAGCGATGTGGACAGGAGAACATCGTGGCCTACGCCGCCTACTGTCAGCTGGAGGCGGAGCTGGACAGGTGGGCGGGCCCTCGTGCTCATTCCCCACCGTTCAGCATGTGAGTCTCAGAGTGTGTGTGTGTGTGTTGCAGACCCATCGCGGGCTACGCCAATCTGTGCCCGGCCATGATCTCCCCTCAGCCTCGGGAGTTTGAAGGCATGCTGTCCACGGTCAAACACGAGATCATTCACGCTCTGGTGGGTGGAGTCGCCGCCTGTCCCGTCTTGGTATGGTGAGAGCTGATTGGCTGACAGGCTGCTGTGGTTTCTCCTCCTCCAGGGCTTTTCGGCCGGCCTGTTCGCCTTCTACCACGACGGCGAGGGGAAGCCTCTGACTCCTCGCTCCACCAGCGGCCTGCCCGCGTTCAACGAGAGGTCCGCCAGGAAGGATCTTCAACTTTAGGCAATATTGACCACCGACGATTGTATTGATCTCTCTCTCTCCCTCTCCCTGTTTGCGTGGGACTCAGCTTGGGTCTGTAC
This sequence comes from Colistium nudipinnis, assembly GCA_016785305.1. Lineage (NCBI taxonomy): Eukaryota > Metazoa > Chordata > Actinopteri > Pleuronectiformes > Rhombosoleidae > Colistium > Colistium nudipinnis. Next base: position 30,145 of record JAFBJU010002857.1, on the reverse strand, counting down.
CAGTGGAGTGAGGCTGTGATCAGGAGGGTAACCAGGCTGTGGGACATCAGGGGAGGAGAGATGGTGCGACACCAGGTCCACGTCCTCGTCACGCCTCGCGTGGTGGTGAGTCACTCCAACGCTAACCTTCTGGATGTGTTCTCCAAGTTGAAAAGCATCAACCAGAAGATGAAGGCTTTTCCGCTCTCAGTTTATTCATTGAAGGCAGGAACTGTTGCTCCTCAGCTTGATGTTCCACTGATCTCCGTGTGCCTCCTTGCATCTGCTTGCAGGCGGAGGCGAGGAGCCATTTTAACTGTCCCATCCTGGAGGGGATGGAGTTGGAGAACCAGGGTGGCACGGGGACCGAGCTGAACCACTGGGAGAAGAGACTCCTGGAGGTAGGGCACCTGATGTGAACAGATCCAACACTAACCAGGAAGTCCTCCCGGTGTGATCTTTGCTCCAAAATCCTCCTTGTGTCAAGTATTTCTTCCATGTTTACATTTGTTTGATGCCCTGCGTACATTGTTCACATTTGCCTGGGAGAAAATCAAAATCTTGTCTTGAAGTTCAGATTCAGACAAGTTTCCGTATATCTGTGCGTCTCTCAGAACGAGGCCATGACGGGCTCGCACACACAAAACCGGGTTTTTTCCCGGTTGACCCTGGCCATCATGGAGGACAGCGGCTGGTACCGGGCCAACTACAGCCTGGCTCAGAGGCTGGACTGGGGCCGCGGACTCGGCTGCGACTTTGTCATGAAGAGCTGCAAGTTCTGGATGGACAGACAGAGACAGAGGTGAACACACACACACACACACACCTGTGAAGTATTCATGTGGTACCGTCTGACACGGCTGCAGGTTGGTAATAAGCCCAAATGTTTCCGTGCCTAATGACCCCGTCGATTGATTGATTGTTGCGTGTTGGTCAATGTTTTCACGGGGGGCCGATGTTGACCTGAAAGTTCCTCTTTTAGCACAGTTGCGGTGAACGCTGCCCCCTGGTGGCGAATAACAGGAGTCTAAACGACGTGCATCTTCTCAGTTCTTTTTTAAATGTATGTTTGTATGTTGGCAGACGTCACGCAGTGACTCCATACTGCGACACAGTGAGGGCTTCACCTCTGCAGCTCACCTGCCGACAGGACCAGCTGGCCGTGGCCGTGTGCAACCTGCAGAGGTACACGCAGGAGCTGCCCCGGGACTACCAGGTACGTGCGCTTAGACACAAGTAGCCCCCCCAAAACGGAGGGTTATTTTTATCACAAGTAAAAGTAAAATAGTTGGGCTGTTTACAGAACGCCTGATCGAAAGGATTTGATCTGTTGTGTGTGTGTGTCAGTATTTTGAGCAGATCCCGGATGTGGCTGATGATCAGTTGTCGTTCTTGGGAGGCGCGGTGGAGATCGCCGACTACTGTCCCTTCAGCCAGGAGTTCAGCTGGCACCTGAGTGGAGAGTATCAGAGGAACTCCTACTGCAGAGTGTCTGAGAACCAGCCAGGTATCCTGTCATTTACACAGTGCACAGTACCCCACACACACACACGCACACAAGATTGTTTGGGTTTAGCTGACGATAGACAGATGTGCGCCTCCAACATCCATGGTGATACATTCCATTGCACATGCTGGTTTCTGGGATGCATTTTAAACAAATGTATTGATTTGGAAATGGATTTATTGACATTATCACTATGTCATCATATTAACGGTGATGGCCACACGATCCGGTTTGAGATGTGTCCGCGCGTATGTGCATAAGCAGCTGAGACACGTGCAACGGCCTCTGTTTTCAGACTGGTGGAGGAACTACGGGGCGGAGCGGTACGGTCCAGACTCGGTGTGTCTGTACCAGAAGTCGGCCTTTGTTATGGAGCAGTGCACCAGGAAGATGACTTATCCGGACTGGGGCTCCGGATGCTACAAGGTACTGAGCGGGTTTTTACTTGTGACCGACAAGTGGTAAAGATCTGGTCTCAACTGCTCACTGGAGACAAACTGTCGTGTCACGCTATGTTATTTAGGACCTCAATTTGGCTTCAGGATACAGAAAACCTCCTTAGCCCATCGCTTTTGTGAAGCCTCGCCGTCGCCACGGTTACAACTGGTATCCGTCCACCCGCTTCCTGTTCACCTTCCTGTCACAGTCATTTGACGTATTGCGGTGTGTTGTTGACCGCGTGTGCGCTGCAGGTGGCGTGCTCTGCTCAGGGTGTGACCGTGTTCGTTCAGGATCGCTCCTTCCCCTGCGTCCGCAGTGGCCAGCTGATCAGCGTCAGCGTCCGATTGGACGACTGGGTCTACAACGGCGTCCTGATCTGCCCCGCCTGCAGTGACTTCTGCCCCCACTGCCCCCTGCCTCACCAGCTTCCGTCCATCAACACCTCCAGGAGCAACCCCATTGGTCAGTGTCTATCCCCCCACCTGATATCCGTGAATCATATTTCCACAACTTGACCTGAGGTTGTTTGTGTGTTGCAGACCCGTGCTCCGGTTGTCCCTCGCTCACCATCACTCTGAGGCTCCTGCTGCTCCCCCTGGTGGTGGGAGTGCTGCTCTGCACCTGCGGCTGATACTCTTCTCTTCCATCTTTCCTTCCTCAGGACCTCCACTCTCTCGTGACTGTTTTCCTCAAAACCGCAACGAGGATGATCTCAGTTCAGGCATCGGCCCACTGCAGCTTTCCGTTTCCCGCCTCACGTCATTTCTTCATCATCGCGTTTGATCCAGTGATAGTCTGACTTCACGATGCGATCTGCTGGATCACCTCAAACCCAGAAGACGTGGAAATCGCTGAACCGCAGGATTGTTCACCACCGTTAATTTGGATACCTGTATCAGACTCCAAAGGATCCTTCAGCTGGAAAGCGCGCTGTAAATGGAAACACCACACTCAGGTGCAGATTTCCTTTTCCCGCTGTCTCCTCGCATTATTCCAGAAGATCTCGGGACCAATGATGGACGCGGACCTCACGTGTGAATGTGATCAATGGTGACAGGTGTAAACCTGGAAAATCAGGTTTTATTTTCAAATCATGTTTTATGAAGAGAACTCTTCTTCTCTGGTGCTGTAGTCACTTCCTGTTAACGTGCAGCTGAAAGAAAACGCCTTTTTGGTGTGTGTCCCTGTGCGGTGTCAGGTCATTGGCAGTAATAAGATTCATTTCAATGTTTAACGAGGATGGAGCGGGGTACAGCCCAGACTCGAACCGTGATTGTTTTTATTGACTGAGTTTTGAGTATATTTATTTCCTTTGATATGAAATTGTTCGTGAACAAACGGATATTTATTTGGACTAATAAGTCAATGCACTTCCGAAGCTGAGTTTTCTTTTTCTGGAAAAAGGGCTTGTTTGTGAAGACAAATCCCCAAATGTCTCCATCAAAATAAATGCTGTCTGTCCCCCAGAGACCTTTTCTCAGTCCATGAAAAGACATAAACATTGCGCAATTATTTCTTGAGGCGGCACGTCACGCTTCAGATTCTGCGGGGTTGGTTTTGTGTTCATTTTTAAGGACCACCTGTAGGACCACCAAGGTACTACGGTAACGCACCGCGGACAGAGTCTGTTCTTTAATGGCCACTGTAGGTTCTCCTACACGTTTAACTTCAACACTACGAGCCACCTAAGCCACTGAACGTATCCCATTATGCCTGTTCTGACCAATCGGAGAGTTCACCAGGATCCACCAGGAACGCTTCGTTTAGTCTTATTAAATCCACTCAGCCAGAACGTAAACCGCGTCGTCAACATTGGATTTGACAGTGGAATGAATATCCTCGGAAAGAGTGAAACGCGCAGATGGAATATTTCTCTTTAATTGAGGATTACATCAGAGCGATTGATGGCGTCTCAGAAGTGTCTTCGATCCACAGGAAGCCCACCTGGGTGCCGAAGTGGAGTCCGTCTCTGACGTGGGAGAAGTAGAGTTCAGGGTGACAGGCAGTGCAGGGTGTGACGCAGGGCCGCTCCGTCAGCGCGTGGTCGTGGATGTGTTGGGGCAGGATCCCGCCTTTCTGCAGGAGGAGCCTGAGGCAGGAAGAGGTTCAGTTCACTTTAATCTGGACACACACACACACACACACCTTTTGATCCGGAGACGTTTCTTGAGGACTGAAAAAGAAGTTGGAATTTCCTCAAGACCTAAATATTTCACAATGGAGTTCACGTAAAATGACAACGTGTGCGACGCGGAAACGATGTTCGGCCTCAACAAATATCTGGGAAACGGCTTTGCATTACAACCAGAGTCACAACGATGGTATTACTCTTATTTTATACTTCTGTCTCCTAAAGGTCTTGAAGGTCAAGAAAAGGACTTTCTGGATTTGATTCACTGTACATTTGATGGTCCTCAATTTGGATCCTCTTTAAGGGTTGTTGATCATCGACTCATTTCTTTTCCGACTGTCAGACTAGAGTAAGGATTTATTTCTATGGTTTTCCCATCTCAGCCTCCATCACTATATGTGATTCAGGGACTCTGCACCTGTTGGCGAGGCGGATGTCGACATGAGGTCTGGCTGACCCCGGGTCAGGGACACAGTCTGGGTGGATGCTGACAAAGTCCAGCGCCTGCCGTCTGTCCAGGGTGAAACAACACGCCCCCACCGACGGCCCCACCGCCACCACGATGTCGCTCGCACGGCAACCAAATTCACTCTTCATGGCCTCCACCGTTGCCACGGCGACGCCCATCAGGGTCCCTTTCCAGCCTGAGGACAAGCAGAAAGAATCCGTAGAAAACCGAAGCCAGATTGACAGGACGTATGGGGACTCCGGGTCGTCTACCTGCATGAGCCACTCCGATGACCTTTGACACGGGGTCGGCGAACAGGACGGGCATGCAGTCGGCCCCCGGAGCTGCTAGAACCACCCCCGTCTGGTTGGTGACCATCCCGTCGTAGCTTTGGGGCTCAGCTCTGCCCAGGACCCAGACATCATTGGCGTGGTTGACCTGCGGAACGAGGACGCACAGTGTTGATGCCGTGCCGGAGCTGGGACTCGTGTGAAGACGGCTCGGTACCTTGACCAGGCGAAGCGGTTTAGGGTGAAAACCAGCGTGGACGGCCAGTCGCCGCCTGTTCTCCGTCACCACGGCGACAGGGTCCCGCCTCCTGCTGCTGCTGAACAGGTTCAAGGAGGACAGCGTGGGGACGTAGGACACGCCCCCGGGACGAGAGCTGAAGCCGTGACCGAAGACGTCTGCGGTACACAACCGTCCAATCAGCAACACAGCCTTGAGGTTTGAATGTTTGCTTTGGACTGACCTGGGATCAGTGTTGATCTGAGCACTGTGATTGGTCCCCTCAGCGCCGGAAGCTGCTGAAGAAACGCCAACACCTCGGCTTCCACTCTGTCCCCAGGTGAGTCCGTGTGGGTGGAGCCTGCGCAGGTGAGGCCGTCCTCTGACGTCACTGTGTATTGGAAGGAGTAAAGGGCTGTGAAGAGCTGTTCCTGGTACCGAGCCAGCAGCTTCCGGCCCCGCGGTGACGTCAGGATTCGGATGCAGTTCAGCTCCATCCGGTCCAAGCTCTGCTTGAAGAGGTACAGACACTCCGCAGTGGTGGCGGAGTCCAGGACGCGCACGTTCGCGCGCGAGTCAAGCGGCGTGATGTCATGGTGACGTTTCCCGGTCAGCAAGAACACCTGGACGTCCGGGTCCTGCGGCAGGGCAGAGTCAGCGGAGCAGGTGGGGCCGCAGCCGTGAATCAGGTCCACCAGCAGAACCTGGGCCATCACTCACGCAGACACACGACACACGAAACATGAAGTTACACAAACGAAACACGCCGACAGACACACACGCACACCGAAGCGTCTGGGCACTGAAGAGCTGTCAGCAGCGACTGGAGGAACGACTCCTCACACACTTCCTGCTCATGGTAAGGCTCCTCCCACATACGTATACCCAGTCTGCTTTGCGCGGAGTCCATCTGAAAGACGTGTTTCACTTGGGACTGGGAACAAAACCGCAGAATGAAACCCCGCTCCCGTGAAGTCGCAATTATGTTATAAAAGCTGTTTTTTTTCAACTACGTTTTCCCATGGACACGTATTTCTCATTCCCGCAGCTCGAGTCCCTGTTCGTTCGTTTATATTCTTATCTTGTTTTAAACTTGTTGTCGAAACTTCATTTCCTGGGATGAAATCCACCAGGTGGCGCTGTCGGCTCTTCTCTCATTCGCCTAAACGTGCATTTAAATGCGAGTACAAATACGAAGCAGCATACACTGTAAACATGCAATAAAACTGCAATTCCTCTATGGGACGCAGGCACGCGCGCGCACACGCGCATACATCTGTATAGCATAGTGAAAATCTGGTTCTGCCTCAATGATTCGAACACATGTTTTCTTCACTCTTAAAAAAAACATTTTGTTTCTGTAGTAAAATGCCCACCTCTGTCTTCCCCCCTCTGTCTCTCTCCCTCTCTCTCTTTCGCTCTCTCTCCCTCTCTCTCTCTCTCTCTCCCCCCTCTCTCTCTCCCTCTCCCCCCCCTCTCTCCCTCCTTCTCTCTCTCTCTCTCAACCTCTCTCTGTCTCTCCCTCACCCCCTCTCTCTCCTTTCTCTCTCTCTCCCCCTCTCTCTCTCTCTCTCTCTCTCTCTCTCTCTCTCTCTCTCTCTCTCTCGGTGACGCGCCCCGGGGTTCCTTCCTACCGGAGGCGGAGACTCGGTGTCTGTTCAGGGAGACGGAGACGGACGGAGGATCGAGTCCAGCTCCACCGTTCATCGGGAATCATCACCGTCTGTTCCGGTAAGAACACGCGCGCACGCACACATCCTCACATATGAAGCCGCATCTTCTCGGTGTGAAGGTGCCGCTGGTTAAGTTGTCGTGTGTGTTTGTGTGCGTGCGCGCGCGCGCGTCCGTGCGTCCGTGTGATACACACTCGTTGGTCCAACAGTTTAAAAGTGACACATCAGTCATTTGACTCCAGGGAAGACATGAGTAGTGAAGGAGAGAGAGGAGGTGCAATTTCCTTTGTGTTACAAATGAAATGAGAGATGTGTGATTAGATGGTGAGATGAGGAGGAGAGAGAGGAGGAGCAGGAGGAGGTGCATGCCCTCATGACAACCCTTGTCCTGGGTTTGTCACATTAATGCTGCTGCTCTGAGTGACTATATATAATATTAGGATTATTATCATTATATGATTATTAATGATGTCATCTATGAATACTATCACAAATAGGATCCGTCTGTACACAACGTCCAGCATATTGTGAAATTATACACAGTAATACTGTGAGGAAGTGATTTGGACCAAACTGTGGGCTGTGGCCTCCGCTCGTCTTCGTCCTCGTCTTCATCGCGGTGTGGAGTCCTGTGATGCTCTTGGAGGCGGTCGGGGACAGAGCTCCTTATCCGTCCTCCTCGCGTCCCACGGTCGTTAATGGAGCCCACAGTCAGCAAGCGTTGGGCAGGATCAGGCTGCTGAGACCTCCTGTCGGTCACAACCCGGGTTGTTTTTTCATCATGGGTCGTTTTGAGTCTCAAGGCACCATGTGAAGGTGCACACGCGTGTTCACTTAGACTCAAAGAACCGAAGCAGAATCAATCACACAGGGATATTATAATTTTACAACTAACGAGAAACGCTGCAAATTATTTCTGACGTTGTCAACTAAGGTCTCTTTGAAACGTTGTGAATGCCAGGGTTACCGTAGCAACAGCCATGTTTTAAAACTCATATCAGTGCGGACGGAGCCAGAGGGCAAGATTTCCTTCAAAAGCTCTTTGAAGCCGTGAAGACAAAATGTAGTCCACACAAACAGGCGCACGCACGCACGCACGCACACACAGATACTCACAACCACACGCACACACAGATACTCACACGCACACACACGCAACCACACGCACACACACACGCAACCACACGCACACACAGATACTCACACGCACACACACGCACACACACACGCAACCACACGCACACACAGATACTCACACGCACACACACGCAACCACACGCACACACACGCAACCACACGCACACACACACACGCACACACACGCAACCACACGCACAGTACATACATCAGCGGAGACTCATCCATGTGATGGAGGAAGCAGAGCAGCAGGAGAGGAGGAGCTGCCGAGAGTGAAGTGTGTGTTCGAGGGAGAGATGTGGGGTCTTTTTCTGGCAGCACATCAACCAAATCTGGTTAGTGCTGAAGACTGCGGAGGAGTGCGGCAGGAAATAGGACTTACCTCCTGTGCGCGCGTGCGTGTCCGTCCCAAAGACTAAGACTATATGGATGACGTGACATTACGTTGTAATGACGTTTGAAGAGTCAGAGTGGTCATGTGTGAGTATTGATCGACCGGCCGGGCCTTTATATAGGGTCAGTGTAGTCAGCCATTTTGAATTTAGAGGTCATTTTGGGTGAGGAGCCACGGCTGTATGCCACAGTGACTGACGCTGACGTTTGCGGACGGTCACTCGTTAAAGGAAGGAGGTCCTGGCTCTGCCGTAGACCCACCGGGCCAATCTGTTCCTCTTTCGACCAGGCCGGTTCTGGCTCCTCCCACTGACGGGAAAACGACGACCTGACTTCGCGCGCACACACACACACACACACACACACACACACACACACACACACACACACACACACACACACACACACACACACACACACACACACACACACACTATGGGCTAATTGTCGGCCGCAATGAATGGTAAAGATAAACATCGTGTCGGACACTTGATGTTCAACCTGCATTTAACCCGGGAGGAGGAGGAGGAGGTGCGTGCCCTGCGGCGGCTCGGTTTCCATTGATCGTTTGAAGGAGTGGCTCCGTCTTGTTTGTGTTCTCTTGTGATCAATTGTTCTCAACATGTGAGACACTTTTACAAAGAGCTGCAGCTTCATCCGTCCAAACGTCTTTTCTCCCACTTTGAACTTTCTCCACTGCGGATTTTTCACGGATTTGATATATCGATATTAGATATACACAGAATCTCTCGCGGCTGATGCTTGAACAGATGCTTTGCGGCGATACCGAAGGGAACCCGCGCAGAGACAGTCGGCGAAGGTCGTGTCTGCGGTAACCCACCTCCCGCCGTCCCTGCCTTCGCGCGGCCTCCGAGAGGACAGTGAGGGATGAGGGTTTATTAAAGAGCAGACTGCCGGGGACAAAGAAGACGGATCGTTACACCGTCCGACGGGGGGAACAATGGAGAGAACAAGCTTCCTGCCGGCTGCCAGGAACCTCCTAATGAGCAGGCTGACTCCGTGCCAGCTGAGGGCCCAGCTCCTCCAAACATCAGCCCCGGCGGAGGTGGAGGACGGCTGGGATGGGAAACGCGGCGTCTTCTTCTTCTGGACGTATTCCTTCAAGCGTCTTTTGGACCAGGTGTTCCGCAGACGATGGTCCGTATCTCTTGGTCATGTGACCCATGGTGTGAGTGGACCCTCACCATCAGTGATGTCAAACATCCGAAGGACGGCAGTGGCCGAGTGGACGGCATTCTCTGGACGTGTGTGTGTGTGTGTGTGTGAGACAGTAATGGAGGCTGAGGGCGTCCTCTGCTTCGCTGCTTTCACCGAGACATGATGAAGCCGGACAGCCTCGTGTCCCCCTCAGACACATCTCGAACCGCACGACGTGTCCCAGCATGCAACTGGTGACGGCAGGCCTCGGGAGGTGAACCTCTCCTGCTGGCTTTGCATTGGCTTTATGTGTCTGCCAGTGAGACAGGAGCCAAATGTTTACGGGTCAGACCTCCCACAATGCACCTCACCTCCCCCATGCACATTTCAGCGAATCACAGAGCATTTCATCGGTCACATCATCGTCGGGTTCTTTTGACCCAAAAACCTGATCCTGGGGAAGTTCAGGAGGGTGTGGCGGCAGCTGCGGCAGGGGCGGAGCTTAACTCCTACTTCCTGTTGAGCATCAGAGAGCTTCGCTGCTTTTGTTGTAGATGAAATGGGAAATCAAAATGTCTGTCTGATAGAAACGTTGGTCTCTCTCAGCTGCTGAAAAAGCGTTTTTTTTTTTTCTGTTCTCTCTGAGCCGAAAACGGCCGGCGCATTTCTTTGAGGGACACGTTGAAGCGTGGAGATGAAAAAGTGGAACAAAGCCTGACTCTGCGTCTTCCTGTCGCAGCTCATCCCTGAACCTTTGTGTGTGATGAGGAAAGTGGCTGCAGGGGATGAAAGAGAGAACACAAAGGTTAAATGGGCCACGGTGTCTGTGTGTGTGGGGTTTGTGGAGCGTGGATAAATCATAGTGCAGCAGTCGCTGGCTTTACTGGACAGACTACAGCTGGTAAATAGCAGATTTTTCCCCGTCATTTAAATGATGAAATATTAGAACAGTGTGTATTATAGAATGATCGTTTGATCGTATTATTATTATTATTATTATCACTATTATTATTATTATTATTATTATTATTATTATTATTATTATTATTATTATTATTATTATTATTATTATTATATTATTATTATTATTATTATTATTATTATTATTATTATTATTATTATTATTATTATTATTATTATTATTATTATTATTATTATTATTATTATTATTATTATTATTATTATTATTATTATTATTATTATTATTATTATTATTATTATTATTATTATTATTATTATTATTATTATTATTATTATTATTATTATTATTATTATTATTATTATTATTATTATTATTATTATTATTATTATTATTATTATTATTATTATTATTATTATTATTATTATTATTATTTTCATTAGTATTATTATTACTATAACTATTAACTATTAACTATTACTATTACTATTACTATTAACTATTACGATTAACTACTATCAACTTACAAAACATTCAATAAAAGTCACACTTTTGACTTTTTCCGGCTGCAGAGAAAATCCAAAAATCTTGGAATATTTGCTGGAACCGACGCACGCTGACAGGAAGTGGTTCCCCGGGGACGAACGGGAAGATGAGAAGGCGAGCGCTCACCTCATCACGCACCAGTCTGAGTAATCAGGTTGCCTAGCAACAGGAGAGGCCTCTTTCCTACTTGTCGTCTCGCAAAGTTTTCCGATGGAGGACCGTGGCGTCTGTGGGAGCGTGAGAGCCGGTCCGAGTGTGGCTCCTTCATATCTTCCACGTATATGAGATATATGTGGAAGATAGAAACGGAAAAATATAGAAAGGGCGGGAGAGCAGATCCGCAGCCGGGCCTCAGATGGGAACCACCTGGAACACTTTCAGATCCTTGACTTCAAACGGCTCCTGTGCGACCGACTCGGATGAACCGTCTCTCTGTCCCTCACACACACACACACGCATGCCTCCTTTGTTCTGGAACTTGAGTCCAGGTCCACGTGACCTGGTCTTGCGAATTTTCCGTCGGGTCAGAGGTGGTCTCGCGTCTCGGAGGCTCCGTGTGTGTTCGGTGGTGCGCGCTGTCGAGGAGCTGCCTCGACATAAATATGTATTTCCTGTCTTCACCATCAGCTCGGAGAAAAATGGAGATTTAGCATTCATCTCACTGCTTCACTGCTTCCTCGCGTGTGTGCGCGCACTCCTCGCATCTTCTTCACACGCACACACTGTAATTCATGCAGAGCAGTACGGTGATACTCGGCCGAGCGGGGGAGGGTTTCAATTTTAACGACTTCTGCAGCCAGACCGGTATTTCATTGGAAACACTCGGGTGCACAGGACAAAATCCATAATCCTCTTTATTGTCGCCAGTCTCCGTGAACGTCCCGTGGGAATGGCGCCTGTGTGTGCGCACGCGCGTGCGCCACGGTGAAATCTCTCGTTTGGGAATATTTCCATTGGAACACACAGAGGATAATCAGCCGTGTCTCTGGGAGACTAATAAAGGCACGGCGGCTTATTTCGCAATTCAATTGGAGTCCCGCATCATACGGTGGTATTCGTCCACACCCGTGATTTGCGCGTGTGGGCGCGGACCAGCGGCCTCTAATTGGACCCGATGGGCGGCCTTTTGGTCAGGTGTGCGGAAACGTTGGATTTGGCGCCACTTTCAGGCTCGCTGGCCTGCGCCCACCCGTTTGCTGCTGCGTGCCATATTTGCTTTCAGTTTGGACCCCATCCACGGCCTCACATTGTTCATTCGCTCACCTTCGCTGGTCCTTGTTTTTGGAGTTCTGCCCGTATCCTATTTAGAGGTGGCTCCAGAATCCAAATGGCGACCGTCGGATCACCGCTCGAAACGGGCCGTGCGCCTCTTTTTGGTTTTCTCTCTTGAATATGCAAATCTACGACGTATTTCCGTCTCAGGAGGACACTGATGCCTCGAGTTGAGCGATGACGCGGAGCTGATCTGCATATTGTGTCGGAAAGACCGCGAAGGGTGGTGTAGTTGAGCGGACTCTGGCTCTGCCTGGTATTTAGCTTCCCTACTCGTGTCATGAACAGAGATTGATCCGAGGGCGCTCTGCAACACGGCCGGAGCCAATAGGTGGGCACGCTCGCCGCGCAGGTAATTGATCAACGGCAAGCGCGACACCACCTGGCGCTGGTTCCCGAAAATGGGCCAAAAGACACGCCGCTCGAAAATCGCTGTGGGATTGTTGTTGATTCACTGAAGCAGAACACGGTAAAACCAGCAGAGTCCGTCTTGCAGGTGGAGGGGCTTCTTCACGAAACCTCGCTCAGACTGGTTGGTCCGACGAGATGTAGATTTATGCGGCCATTTGCATAACAAATGGGTTCGGTGGCGTGGAGGTGATACGGAGAGAATGGAAACAAGATAGAGATAAAAAAAAAAGACCAGAGGTTCACGGGGCAAACGGCGTCAGTTCATCACTTCCTGTTTTCTTCAGGAGAAGAAGAAGAATGAAAGCCTGCGTCACCTTTCCTCCGTCTCGCAGTTAAACATCTGGCTAACAAACACACCGGAGGCGAAGAGGTGGGAAGAGAGGGTTGCATCATGGGAAATGTTCGGCTTCGTCCAGTCACTTTGTGAAAGCCGTGTGTCCCGAGCACTTTCATTGGCCGCCCACCTCCTCTCGCTGAGATGACGTCACGGCTCGGAGCTGAACTGCCAAGTGACCCGCGGCGCTTCGTGCGTCTGGACCTGGCGGGTCAGGCCGGTTTCATTCCACGCTGGTCTCCTTCCTTAGCTCCTGAGTCCTTTGTCCTCTCTCCTCCTTTGGTCCTCCATCGGCCTCCGTTTAGCTTCCTCCCCCCATCCCTCACCTCTCGTTTCTCTCCAGAACCCCCCCCTGCCCCCCAGAACCCCCCCTCCCCCATCCCTCACCTCTTGTTTCTCTCCAGAGCCCCCCCCCTCCCCCATCTCTCACCTCTCGTTTTTCTCCAGAACCCCCCCTCATCCCCCATCTCTCACCTCTTGTTTC
>JAFBJU010002857.1:0-16392 GCA_016785305.1 Colistium nudipinnis | reverse complement strand
TCTTGTTTCTCTCCAGAACCCCTGCCCCCCCCCCCGAGGAGACAGTGGGGAGCAGCAGCATCTTGATATATCAGTTTCCTGCAGCAGTGGAGGCGGTGATGGATGGCGCGTTGGTGCGGCGCTGCCCTGAGTTACCGTGGTGATTACCAACAGAGACGGGTAGCCAGTGGCCACTTCATCACCGTGAGTGGTGGAGAGGAAGGCGAGAGGGAGAAAAAGGGAGAGAAGAGAAAGAGAGGCGAGGAAGACGGAGCTGGAGCCCAAAGAAAAACAAAAGCTTTGAATCCGATTCATGAGAAGATGAAAAATGAGATCAGAGCGCCGGTGTCCTGCCGTTCACTGGAAGCCAACCACTCAGGGCGCCCCAACCGCTGTTTGAGTGACAGCTCCGCATTGGCAGGGTCAAGGTATGGCATCCGTGCGCGATCGAGTCAAATAAACGCCGAGTGAAAATAAGAACCAAATCCATTCAACCTCGTTCGATAAGCAAATCTAGGAGCCCTGAGGCAAATCCCTATTTGGAGAATATGGGCTGTATGGATAAAAGCGGCTGGGGTTGAAACACAAAGGTTTTTCTTCTTCCTGCAGTGTCTGTGGTTGGTGATTTCACGTCTCGCCTGAATAATTTACCGGCGGATGCGGTTCCACCTTGACGTGTCCTCTGTGACGCGAACCCATTTCTGCCTTCGCCTCAAATAACATTTCTGGCTCCTCCACTGGGTTCGCGTGTTAATAGCGTGTGGGGACGAGCGCCGGACAAGTCCAGTTGGTCTAATGAGCCCTATCATCACCTGCCGACGATGATGAAGATGAAGATGGACGTGCAGCTCGCATCTGAGCAGCGAACTGCGGCGGTTTGGGCTCTGAATGAAGGAGCCGCTGGTGTGTCTTTGTTGGCTCGTTGTTGTGGGTCTGCTGCGGGCTGTGAACACAGTGTGTTCCGTGGTGACTGTGGGATGGCGGTTCATCTTCGTCTCTTTCATCCGCTCACAATGAAAGCTGGGTGAACACCAGGCGTGAACGGAAAGGGGACGTGACAAAAGAGCTCCTCCATTGAGGATCCACATGCGCTGTCTGCGCGAGGAGGCCGCCCGCCTCCCCCTCTCTCCGGCGCCCCCCCTCCCTCCTCCTGCACCTCCTCCCTCTCCCCTCCCTCGCTCCTCCTTTCCCTCCCCCCATGCTTTATGCTTTACCTCAGGACCCGTTGATTTTGCTGATCCTAAATGCCTCGACTCCAAATTACGTCCATAAGAAATGACCAGTTTCTCCTTCTGTGAGTGTCTGTGTGTGTGTGTGTTTCTCCAGTGTGTTCCCCCCCCCCCCCCCCCACACACACAGTAACAAGTCATTAGGATGAGGAGGCGTCCTGAAATGTGATCCAGATGTTCCAGTAGCATCGCCGTGTGTCTTTAATAATCTTTTCCATGAGACCCAAACCATTCCAACACCTGACTACTGAGCTGCAGTGCCCCCTAGGGGGCACGCAGTGGACACGGTGGACACGCTCCCAGTTTTCGGCTCACGTGACCGCCCTTGCCATGACGACCCCTGTGAGCCCCCCCCCCCGAGATGTTCCAGTAGCATCGCCGTGTGTCTTTAATAATCTTTTCCATGAGACCCAAACCATTCCAACACCTGACTACTGAGCTGCAGTGCCCCCTAGGGGGCACGCAGTGGACACGGTGGACACGCTCCCAGTTTTCGGCTCACGTGACCGCCCTCGCCATGACGACCCCTGTGAGCCCCCCCCCCCCCCCCCCCTGGTGGCGTTGTCTGGTTCTTATTTGTCGCGCCGATTGTTTACATGTTGTTCACTCAGGATTTGATTCTGAGCGCGTCGCCAGGCAGATGTTCCCTCTGCGTTCGCCAAGCCCATATCCCTTGAGTTGACTCTGTCACTTAAGTAAAGGTGTCATCGGGAATGTGTTGCAAAATTTCGATTTTTTGATTCGATTTTCACAAGAAGAGAACAAGGCCGACGTCCGTCTCCGCATTCAATCTGTGTTTTTCGGGGGGGTTAACAGAAACGTTTGTTATCTATATTTTAAATCTGATCTGATGAATATGATATCATCTGAGGCATCCACTTTTGGTACGGCACACCATCGGACTTTTTTTTGGAATAAAGTCGTATTTTTAGATCTAAATATGAATCCATTGAGTTAATATGACGGAGGTGGCCTCCTCAGTGATGAAGTGATGAGAGGAGATGGGAACAGACGGCGGCGCCTCGACCCGCCGCTTCTGTCAATCAGGCCACTTAACATAAATATCACACACACACACACACACGGCGGTCGGTTTCCATTAATCTCCTAATTGTGGGACCGTTTATTCCCCTTATTGTAACCATCTTTAATTTTCTCAACTGAATGAGCTCAGAGACACACGTTTAAATTCAAAACCCACCGATGACTCTGCTCCTCCCCCTCTTCATCTCTGAGGAGCATGCTGTGGCGCTGTAAAGGTCGTATAAAGGTCATGGCAGGAGGACTGTATTGATTCTCTGTCTCCAGGCGTCACAGGAAACAATGTTTCTGCTCCAGAGTAAAGCTCAGAGCTTTGGGATGCAGAGTTGACCTTTGACCTGGTGGATATAGGACAGGTCATTACTCGCTCTCGGATTCATGTTGGGATCGGTTGGCTCGGTTCTGTTCTAATGTCTGAAAACTTGAGGTCGGTGTTTTTGTCTTAGATGACCAGCAAAGGAGACTTTAGTAAATAAGGACGTCATCGGGCGTTCTCTTCCTGGTTCTGCACTTCCTGTCAGCCACAGGAAGTCCCAACTAAACAAATCCCGCACTGACTTGTCACCGTGAGGATTCTCTGTTGCTGAGCTCACCAGCTGGGGGCGGGGTCATGTGATGATGGGTGTGTGTTTTCAGGTGCGTCAGCGTGGGCGGAGCCTCTCAGCTCCTCTGTGCTCTGCTCATTAGCTGGGCTGTTAGCGACAGAAGGTGTTTGGCAGGCAGAGTCACGGCCGGAGGAGCGTTGGCCACAAACACCCCCGTCGTCCTCCATCTGGTCACTTCCTGTGAGTCAGTGTCTGCTGGAGGCTGTGTGTGCGCAGTAACTGAGCTAACAGTGAGCTAAGCTAACTGACCCTTTAAATGACCCTCGCCAGCTTCCTGTTTTACAGTGGGTTCTGTGGGATTTATGATATGTAATAGTTCTAATAATAATCTGCCACTCCATATCATCTCTCTGTATAACATGTAATAATAACAGTAAGATGATAAGATATGTTAAACAATAAAATAAAAAAAATAAAAAAAGTTTCCTTCAAAGGAGACGAAGGAGATTAATTCTGTATTCGAGTCCATTTCAATTCCTCTGTGGAATGAACAGCTTGACTGAGTTTGAATGAAACGTTTCCTCCACTTCATCATGCGTGACTCTCCCCGATAACTGTGATTTGTTGGCTGCCATTTTGTCCCGCCTCTAACAAGCCGCTTCCTGTCGTGGCCGCGGTTGGCTGCCATCACTCACTCCACCTGGAGCGATGGCAGAATATAACCAAAAATGTAGGTGGCGGCAAATGAGCTCACCACTAAGTGGCTGAAATGAAACAACTCCACCAATTGTTATCGAAAATGGCCACGAGAGGTAATACAAAGATAAATTCAGAAGCATGTACAGTCCATTCATGAGAAATTCATTCTTGAGTCCATCTTGGCCAATTTCACCCATGGGATGGCATTTGAATGTATATAATTGCGTTTTGTGTTTTCTTTCTGGCGTGTGACTGTTTCACGTAGGAAGCGCGTTGGGGGGACGAAACCTCTTAAGTGGATTAAACGGAGCCACGGTCTCTAATGGTTTCGAATCCTTGGACGTTCATGGGGGATTGAGTCCGAGGAGAGGCGGCAGCGGAGAAGGTGAGACTCCTCCTCCTCTCTCTCTCTCTCTCTCTCTACCCCCGGCCGATCATGGAAACCTAATTAACTCCCGGTTGATCATAGTCATTGTGGATGTTGTGCAGCCGCGGCCCGTGATGAGCTGTGTTTTTTCCGTTCAATGTTGCCGATTATTATGGGCTGTGAGGAGCCGACTGGATTTCTGCCGCCGTCTCTCTCCCCGTGTGTCACGCCGCTTAATGGCGCCTTTCTAAAGGCTTTATTCAAAGTAATTTGCTGAGTGACGGGGGGACCGTGACCCCGTCTCTCCGCCAAAGGGTAAAGAGGGAGTCCCTGTCACCATGGCGACGGCAGGTCCCGCACTCTGTCCGTAGATTAGTGTCTCCGTGCTACGTGCTGAATATACTGAAGAGCTCAGAGGAGGAAACGCTGACACTGATTCAAAGCAGAAACATCCGGACTCTTCTCCTCTGGGCCCCGGGAGTCCACGGTTCCTAAAAAAATTCATCCACCACTTTGTTATTTATAGATACAAATTCATTTTGTTGTCACCTCAATATTCAAATAGCAGCACGGGGACCACACATTCACTTCCTGCACAGACCTGAGCTGGGGGCTTTTATTTTTCTTCCCTGCAAGGGCACGAAGGGGCGTGTCTGCAGGCGTGACATCACCGCACTGACCCTTGGAGCCTTGGAGTTTTTTGCTAGTCGTGGTGACCACCTGTGTTGAAACAACCGCCAGCGCGCCATACAGCGCGAGACCGGAAGTGCGAGTGAGTTTCCACGGATACGGACGGTGGCGTGCGATATTAACGTGTTCACCGAAGCTGCCGTGCGATTGGCCGATTGGAAGGAGGTGACACCGGAGGGAAGACCTTGTTGTGAAATTGTTGTTCGATCGCCATCTGGTGTCATATACTCCGTCGGGGAGAAACCTGGAGAGTCCTGGGCCCACCCCCGTGACCTCTGAGTCCTGCCGTCTTTATTCGCCACGGAACTCGGCGCCGAGCGTCTCTGATGGTTTACCAGCGTCCCTGGAAACCGTCTTTGAAGAGGGAGTGTTGACAGATTTCGGCTGCCAGATGCGGATGGATTTCGTGGAACGTTTGAGGATCGTTTGAGGCTGCGCTCCAAGAGCCAGGATGTGTGCTTCCTTTCTTGTTAAAGATGGACAACACGCCAGAAGAAAACTTTCTCTTTCAAGCAGAAAACACACATTGCATGAAAAAAATGTAAGAAATCCTAATCATCACGATGAAAAAACACGTTGGGGATCCAGTGGTTGTTCCTGGAAACCCCTGAAGATCCCAACTGCGCTGAGCTCAATGTTGACTTTCTCTCCTCGTCAGATGTTTTTCTGTGTAACCCCGTCTTCCATCTTCAGCCGATCCCGCCCGCGTGCGTGTGTGTGTGTGTGTCAGAGATGTCAAGTGAGCTCATGAATAATACACCAGACATGCATTCGACGGTGAATATTTCATGCTGCGTGAAAGTGAGCAGAGTTTGGCGCCGTCCAATCATCTCCGAGAGGAGGACGGATGGCGCCGGGGTGCGGGACTCCCGCTGATGTTGATGCTCTTTCTTCACAGCTCCATCGGCCCGTCAGCCGGAGGACAGAGCCGATGAGAGGACGACAGGAGAGCGGAGACCACCTGCTATGGCCAGCGGTAGGTGGCAAACAGCGATGGCAGAATGAGCAGAATGGAACGCACCCCCGTCTTTAACAGGTGTGTGTGTGTGCGTGTGCGTGTCAGCCCACGGCGTGGACAGTCTGGGAGCTGAGCCCGGAGCCTGGGCCATGAACAACCTGGGCATCGTTCCTGTGGGCGTGGCCGGGCAGCAGCTGGTCGCAGGTAAACTTCCTGTTTATATTTTGACCGCAGCTTGGGTTGCACGGTGGGGGGTTATATACTGAGCACAGAGAGAGGTTAAAGAAAATGCTCTCATGACTCGTGTTGGCCATGGTTGTCAAAGGTCAATCTCCGGTTTGGTTGGGCTCTCGGAAACCAAGCCGGCTGCAGATGTTTTGTCTCGAGGAGAAGCCATGACGAATGTGCCGCAAACGGAAATGGAATTGACCTGTCGGGGGTTATCGCAGACAACGCGGTAATGAGTTTTCCTACCACCGGGGGAGTCTGTGAATGCAGCGTCGTGGAAGATTATCTCTCCAGGTGTATTCTTTCCTTTTTTTTCCCTCTGATAACAAGTCCGTTTGCCGAGCGAAGTGATTCCCCAGAAAAAAGCCGTTTGTGCGAGTTTCTGCGGACTAATCCTCTCGGAAAATAACCTGACTGGAGGAAGCCGTATCAAAAGCAAAATGATGATGATGATGATGATGTTGTTCTGGCCATCCGTCGGGTCCCAGACCATCACAGAGACTCAACCTGGGATCCGGTTCTGGTTCCGCGTCGGTTTAACGTGCCAAGGTGATCTGTGTGTGGAACCGTGAAGGAATGTTCCAACTTCAAGCGATCGGTTCGCTCTCTCTCTTTTTCTCTGTCCTGGAGAAGAGTTTTTTCTTCCTCGCTCTCTCTCCGTCAGGACCTTGGAGTGCTGCTTATCTCTGCTCTCGCACACACACACACACACACTGATTCTTTATCTCCTCTGTATTTTCAGGCCTCAGTTTCTCAGCCAAACCCTGAAGCTCTTCTTCAGGACCTTTGTGATCAGCTGTTTGCTCCAATGTGTCCTCAGATGTCCTCAAGTGTCCTCAGGTGTCATCTCGCTCTGCTTTCAGACTCTCTGTGTCTCCAGAGGTTCGACCCCGGCCTGGGACTCCTCGCTCCCGTCAACCCCGTGATGGCGGGAATCAGCCTGGTCCCGCCCCCACCCGCCCACCCCGACCTGCCCGTCGTCAAGGAGATTATTCACTGCAAGAGCTGCACCCTCTTCCCCCAGAACCCCAGTAAGAGGTCACACGTTGCGAAACGCTAATTCTGTGCCACACGGTCACGCGTTGCGACACGCCAACTCTGTGCGACACGCCAACTCTGTGCCACACGCCAACTCTGTGCCACACGCCAACTCTGTGCAACACGCTCACGCGTTGCGACACGCTAACTGGTATGACTGTGAGCTGCAGCAGCTGGCCACAGGAAATCCATACACTTCAATCAAACTTCTTTGAAATGATGGTTATGATTAAAATGAAGATGGACTGTCAACAATGACGATGTTATAGAAATGGGCTCTAATGAACTAATTAGAGCAGGGTGTGATTTCACTCCCAGCCTCTTGGAAAATGACGAGGATGAGGAATGACAGGTCAGAAAAAATCAACCCAGAGAGCTTCATGTGCTCAGAGTGGGCAGGGCGATGATGATGATGATGATGATCCTCCTCTTCTTCTTCTTCTCCAGACCTGCCCCCTCCCTCCACACGGGAGCGCCCCCCCGGCTGCAGGACGGTGTTTGTTGGAGGTCTTCCGGAGAACGCCACGGAGGAGATCATCAGGGAGGTGTTCGAGGCCTGCGGGGAGATCACGGCGCTCCGCAAGAGCAAGAAGAACTTCTGCCACATCCGCTTCAGCGAGGAGTTCATGGTGGACAAGGCTCTTTACCTGTCAGGTCAGAGGTCACGCACGCCCTATTTACTCTTCCTCCACATGGAGCCCATCCAATGGCTCCAAATAATCCCGGATCTCCCGCAGGGTACCGCGTGCGCCTCGGGTCCAGCACGGACAAAAAGGACTCTGGCAGGATCCACGTGGACTTCGCTCAGGCCAGAGACGACCTCTACGAGTGGGAGTGTAAACAGCGGCTGCTGGCCCGTGAGGTGCGCCACCGCTGGCAGGTCCACGAGGAGCGGCTGCGTCCGCCCTCGCCGCCGCCCGTCGTCCACTTCTCCGAGCACGAGGCGGCGCTGTTGGCCGAGAGACTGAGAGGTGAGCGACGTGTTGACCTTTTGTTATTGAAATTGCAAATGAGGATTGAACTTTTGCGCTAGAACGCCCCAACGTCCTTATTTGGCCAGCATTGACCCTTTGACACGACCTTGCCAGGCGCATGTGACAGTGGAACTGTGGAATTCATTACAACCACCATGGCAGGTGTGTGTCCACGCCCGCCTGGGATTTATTCCAGTTGCGTGGCCTTGTACTAATCCTGCAAAGGTGGTTTCAAACCTGCAGACACAGCTGGGGGATGATAAGTCTTGGTTTTCCAGACACGAGGAGTGTGAAGGTCACTGTGTGTGTGCGCGTGAGGAGGCTGGACGGGCTCTTTTATTCAGGCTGTTGTGTGGCTGCAGGTTTTCTCCCCGTTGTTGGGCTCTTTAGTTGTAAAAGGCATCGCTGTTGCTACGGTTACGTGTCCACGCTGGATTTTGATCATTTGGATCGATAGGATTGCGTTGGCATGGCAGGTTATTTCTCGGCCTTCTCATCTTTTTTTATTGATTCCTAACTCTTTTCATGCATAACGAGGCCCGCCCGGTCCATTACCACCAGCATTAGCGTAGCTTAGCATAAAGTCGTGGTTTGTGCAGATCAATGAAGCAGCAGCCTGTTGTTGTCTACGACAGAAAGCAGCCACCCTGTGAAAGGCCCTTATTCTCCAGCTCACACAGAAGAAAATAAACCTCCATTATTCCCTCACTCTGCAGCGCCTCGTTGTGCTGTAATCTGCTGCTGCGTGAGGGCGGGCCTTTATCGGCGCCGTCTTTCAGGTCGCGTTGAGCTCATTTAATGCTTCCTAATTCACTCGGCTCCTCTGTGGTCCGTGGCGACGTTGGATTGTTATTCAAATGTGGCTGGCGGCCCGCGGGGCTTCGCGACACAGCTCTTTTGGTTGGGGTGGAAAGTGAAAAAAGGGCTTCAGCAAAGGGTCCGGGGGAGGACCCGCCTCACCGCCGCTTGTTTTTGAGCTCCTGGTGGACTACAGGTGCTGAGAGGGATTTGATTGTAGAGCGTTCTCTCCCGGGAAGGGAGACGTGGACCAGGGAGATGGCTGAGCTGGCCTTCGCTTTTAGGTCCACAAGCTCGAAGTGACCCTGTCCCGCAGCGTTAATGGGCTCCTCTTCCTCTCAGACGACCACCAGTTCGGCGAGGCCACGGGGGCGCTGTTCACCTGGATCGACCGCGGCGAGGTCAACCGCCGGACGGCCAACCACTTCTACTCCATGATCCAGGCGGCCAACGGCCACGTGCGCCGGCTGATGGGCGAGAGGGCGCGGCACGAGGAGGAGATGGAGCGCGCCAAAGAGCTCTTCAAGGGCGCCCTGCTGGCCATCTTGACTCAGTGTAAGTCCTGCGAGGTGTCCTGTTCCTTGCTTCGGTCCAAAGGCCCGTTCACGGCGAGGTCCCGGCAAAAGGTTTGAACTCGTCCGTGGTTTGCCATTCCCACATCCGTTCCACTCCAATGAAACAAATTCCTCCATAGTTTTGTAAGAAATGAAGCGATGACATCCCTCATCATATTATATTTCAGGTTAAGTGCTTTGCTGCCGATCTTTCTCATCTCACTCGCCGTTTTCACCGCATCCTCCGTGCAAGTCTTTATTTACTGGTCGCCATGGCAACACTTCCTGCTCGCTAACATTGGCTCCATTATCTCTTGGATGAGTGGCACAGGCTCAGCGATGTGTCCCGAGCCTTTTCGGAAAATGCACACGCGCACACACCCACACGGAGGGAAGTCCTTTCCAAAAAGTCAGGATTTGCCCAAATGTTGATACGTCTGAGAAGGAGCGGACGTAAGTACGGAGCAGTGAGCAGGAGAGAGGCCTGCCGTCCTGTAAACGCCTCCACTCTGAGGTCGCCAGGCTTCCAGGGGGTTCGCGCTCGTCCCGGTCTCCCTGAAGCGTTTGATGAGATGTATTCCGCAAAAATAAAACGCCATTTGCCTTTGGTGGGCTATTTTCCAGCGACTTTTTCTCATTTTCTGCTATTTGTCGTGCAGATAAAATGTCTGTGTTGCCGTCTGCTCAGGTCGCGCTCACGCCGCTGCTTCTTATTTGACAAACGCTCCACAATAAACCCCGGTTACCACGGCAACCGACTGCATCCGTTGGTTCCCGGGGATGCCGATTTGTTTGATTGGCTCGTCAGGGAGGAACGGCTCCCAGCATGCGTGGTTGGGTAGCGGTGACCTTTGACCTGAGCAGATGACGGCACTGTGCGGCCTCTCCTCTGCCTGTCACTCGATGCTTCGTAAACGGCTTGTTTTGTCTCACCCCCAAGTCGAGCAGATCACGGGCGTCTTCACCGCCGCCACCAGGCAAAAGGCGTGGGACCATTTCTCAAAGGCTCAGCGCAAGAACATCGAGATCTGGAGGAAGCAGTGTGAGGTTGGTGTTCCTCAGGAGACAGCTGACACTCTTCTTCTCCTTGTTGTGTGCCCTCCGCAGACAGACCTCTGATCCTTCCCCTCAGCCCCCAGGTGTGGCGCCTCCTGGAGAGTGTCAGGCGTTGCCACGGCAACGGTGGTCAATTATTCATCCAGAGCAGGCTCTAGATAAAGGAGTAGGAGCAGGAGGGTTTTTCTTCCAAACAGCAGAGCGAAGGTCCACGCGTCTTGTCTTACCAGACGCGAACAATTTCCGCCCCCAGTCTCACGTCAGTCCAGATACACAGAGTCACAGAATGTTGCAAGGAGGTAAGAACCACCGAGCCATGGTTACCATGGTAACGCACAGGAGGTCCACAGGAGGTCCTGGCGATGGACGAAGCTGAAGGAGTTTGGTTTGGTTTGAGAGGTAGAGCGAGGACGCCACGGAGACAGGGGGAGACCTCATCGCCGCTAAGGATGATGATTTGAGCTGAAGCCATTTTTCTGTGGGCACTGCGAAGTCACACTGGCGTGTGCTGATGTTTCAGGAGCTGAGGAACGCTCACAGTGAGGAGATCATGGGCATCAGACGGGAGGAGGAGATGGAGATGTCTGACGACGACCTGGAGGAGAGTCCCCGCAAGAGGACGAAGACGCAGGACCACGGTAGGATGCTTCCGATCCTGTCGTTGTGGTTTGTTTCGAGTCCGTCTCCAACATCCGTGAAACCAAAGAACCAGAGACGTCGTTGACCCCGAGGTCACGCGTCGCCACGGTTACGTTGGCTGAGTGTGCCACGTGTGGATTTTGTCCCGCAGGAGCGTGTGAGCAGGCGTCTCTGAGGGAGGAGAACGACTCCCTGCGATGGCAGCTGGACTCGTACAGGAACGAGGTGGACCTCCTGAGGAGAGGTCCTGAGGGTCCGGAGGTTCAGATCCAGCTGCTGCAGCAGAGTCTGCTGGACATGCAGCAGGTGGGCCTCACTTCCTGTGGTAGCACACCACGCCGTGTCTGTTTCCTGTTGTTCACTGAGCCAAAAGTGTTTCATCCTGACACAACATGTTGAGCGTGAAATCCACTCCCATGATCCTTCACTTCACTTCCTGTCACGCTGTTGATGTGCATTGTGCTTTAATGGTGTTTTTTTTTAAGAGGAATGTGTTTTTGTTGCGTAGCGGCTGCAGAGTCTTCAGGAGAAGCTGACGAGCAAGGAAGCCGAGCTGGAGAAGGCCAGGGAGGAGCAGGGCCTCCTGGAGAGTGAGGTGCTCCTCCTGCGGGACAGGGTGAGGAGCTCTGCACCTTCCCACGTCCACATTTTATGACATATTTAAGTATCCCTCCATTTGTCCAAGGCTGGAGAGTCCATGTCCTGCAGCCTCCTCCTGTGTGAAGGGTGTGCAGTGTAGTTGCGGTGGCTGGGTTCAGGTGCCGGAGGCGCGCTGTCGTCCTGTTGTGTCTGAATGCGGCCGACAGAAGACAGATGTCAGTCTGTGTCAGCGTTAGTTCTCGGAAGACCAAAGAAGACGCTTTGTTCCGCGGCTGCCGCAGCCCTTGATTCAGCACGTTTCTGTGGCTCCTTGGACCTCTCTGCTGTGGCTGAGGCGCGCGTGTTCTGTGTGCGCGTGCCCGTGTACATCTTCTGTTCCTGTTACATTATCTGCTCAGGTCTTTAGCATGTGTCCGGTTCAACATGTCTCGGACACGTCTGCGTTTACCCGCGTGAGACGGACGTGTGCTTCATCGTGCATGTTGTCCACGTGTCCTCTCTCTGCAGCTGCTGAGCGGTGGAGGGGAGCTGGCCGAGGGCGTCAACGGACAGCGACAGGAAAAGGTCAGACAGCCAATCGTTCTTATGGACGAATGTCTCAAAACGGCCCAAACCCAGATTCTGGCCTTTGACTGGATTTCCTTTTGACCGTTGGTCTTTGAATGCATCGTTTCACACGCGCTTTTATTTTAAATTTGACACGCGTTCATACATGATGAGGCTGAACGGAAGCGTGACTGAGGTCAGAAAGTCCTTCATACATTAAACATGATGCTTTTAATAACACACGCCTGTATATTTTTACCACATGATGTATATTTCAATACTTGTTTTTCCTCAGTGTCCTTGAATCAAAAGGGAGTGCCGTATGAATCAGAAGTACCGGGACCTCAAGGCCGTGGAAAAATCCTGCCAGATTCATGCAGTACCAGAATAAAAACACTGATTGTGTGTGTGTCATCACAGGGGATCAACGGCTGCGTTCCCTGCAGGGACAGGAGGCGTGAGGTCGTCAGCAGGGGCGGAGCTAGCTCGGAGAAAGAGGCCCTGCTGCTGGGTAAATCGCACCTGATGGAAAAAAACGCAAAATTCATATTTGTTGTTTAGTTGTGTGGCAGCATCAGCCAAAATCTAGTCACTTGTTTACAGGAAGTGGTTTTTCCGCACACATGCGTGAAAAGCTCCTCTCGAAAGCCAGAACGTGATGGACAGTTGTCTCCTCGGCTACCGAGACCTTCGCCACATTGACGAGAACTGCATCTTCTGCTTCCGTCCTTTCTTTCTGGGAGATTTTAGGTTTGTTTCTTCTTCTGCGCAGGAATCATCTCCACCTTCCTCCACGTGCACCCGTTCGGAGCCAACCTGGAGTACCTGGTGTCCTACATGCAGAGGCTGGACTCCAGGGTAGGCCAGATCTCAGATGTTTATCAAGCGCTCTCTGTTAGAACCTCACCCTGCTCCTCCTCCTCCTCCTCCTGTCGCAGGTCTCGGCCGGAGAGCTGGAGCGGCTCATGGTGCGGCTGCCCTCCATGTTCAGGCAGGAGCTGAGCGGCGTCGGCGCCACGCTGGAGAAACGCTGGAAGTTCTGCGGCTTCGACAGCTTGGGTTCGGTGTGATGAAGAGGAGCTGAGGGGACCGGGACGTCCTGCTGATGAACCGACCGAGAGGAACCCGGAGCTGGTTCCTTCACTCAAACCAAACCTTCTTGCATTCATCCGCACATCTGGAGAAATGATTTCTTTCTCCAATGGGAAAGCTGAGTTGTGTTACACCGCTGTTGCCACGGTAACACCCTGGGGTCCTCCAGGCTCTCAGACTGAGATATTGGGGGGGTGCCGCTGGTCCCAGACCTTGGCCTGATATCGGTCATGTGACTCTTTGACTCCAGAGCATCAGTCTGGACCCGTTCATGAAGAATGGATTTGAGGAGAACGTGAAATGGATTATGATCTGGTTCTCTCTGGTGTTTCCTGTGGATATCATGGACAAAATGGAGAAGGACGAGGTGTTGTCCAAAGGACGGAGGACATGTGACCCTATGAGCCGAGTGTTGGTTCAGTGTGTGTGTGTGTGTGTGAATGATGAAGCTGAGGATGAAGAATTTGCTCCTCAGGACCAGCTTCCTGTTTCTTATCACCACAAAGTCTGGGGTTTGCAGTTTTCTTTCTTTCTTATTGAAATAAAAGGCTGAAAATCACGTCCTGCTGTTTGTCCTCATGTTTATTGGTGACACGTTGACTGCGTGGACAGTGTCCCTCCTTGCTTGTAGTTTCTGTATTTCCAATCGTATTCATTGTCTGCAGAATCTCAACAGAGAACAACAGTTGCTTAGTAACCACGGCCTGCTCAGCTGTCCGTCAAAAGTCTGCCGCTCTGATCAGGACACCCAGAATGTTTGGGAACAGTTGCACCTAACAACCTTTGACCCAGACTTTAACTGATTACATTATTTAAGGCACCAAAATGTTCTTATTCAAAGCCTATATAGAAACAATATTCACATATGCATGAAAAGCTTATCGCGGCAAAAAATGGCGATAGAAGGGATGGTTGAGTACTTTATGACGACATGTGTCTGTCCAAAGCTTTAAATCACAAGAGAGACTAAAAAAACAGATGAGTTTAGGAGTCTGGGATGTGGACAGTCGGGAGAAGGGTTGTGCTGACACCCTGAGGCCTCAGGACCAAACTGCAGGTTCAAACACTGAAGAGCTGCAGTGACTCATGGGAAAAACTGGACCGAGCACCAACGGCCAAGGTAAGGAAATAGCAAACGATGGCAGTTCATTCCTTTTTCTTTTCAATATTAGAATAAAGATTTGTAATTACGTGACTGTAAATTGGCCCAAAAAAAGTGTCCGCATATAATAGTTCAAATGCTGATAAACCGTCCTGGTATAGTTTGCCATGTCCCAACATAGAACTGTTGTTAAGCTGGACATTTGTTTTCCCCTTTGCTTTTATTTGATTCCACCGTGTACCTTATTTTGTCCTATTTCCTGTTTTATTTTGTAGTTGATCTCCGCGTGGGTCTGATTTAGCTTCACTTCCGTTTGCTTGTCGGGTCCTGATGCGTTTCACGTGCGTCTTCTCAGTCTCACCTGTTTCTCGCTGCTCAGGAGGATTTTGGAGGATTTTTGGATTCCAAAGGCTTAGTGAAGAGAAGGTAAGGAGCCCGTTTTTATTATTTTTAAATGTCATGGCTATTATGGGATGCCGATACATCAAAGCTGTGGAAAAAGGTCACGCTACGCTTTCAACCAGTCTTTTTTCAACCAGTCCAGTTGCCTACTTTGAATCGCTCTTCATATGGCGTAGATGTGTGAAAAACGAATCAGAAAACGCGTATTTAGGCTTAATTGTTTGTCTTTACAGAGAAACTAACACTCACTGTGTTTAAAAAAAAAACGGTTTCTCTGTTTATGAGCAGAATCTCATCAGAGAACAACAGTTGCTTAGTAGCCACGGCCTGCTCATTGTGTGAGCTGTCCGTCAAAAGTCTGTCTCTCTGATCAGGACACCCTGAATGTTGCAGGGAGCAGTTGCACCTAACGACCTTTGACCTGGACTTTAACTGATCCGTACCGTACCGTATGAATCAGAAGTACCGGGACCTCAAGGCCGTGGAAAAATCCTGCCAGATTCATGTAGTACCAGAATAAAAACACTGGAAAAATATATATTATTCTACGTTTTTATTCCTATTTATAAAACATATTCACATATTCATGAAAAGCTTCATGCAACAATAATGTTGATAAAAGCACTTTATGATGACATGTTTCTGTCTAAAGCTTTAAAGCGCAAGAGAGACTAATGTCAATTTCCATTGAAAACTTTGTGAAAATATTTGTTACACTGTCAAGTAAAGTTGTCATGTTGTTTTGTCCTCTTTCCTGTTTTATTTTGTAGTTTATCTCTCTAACTTTACTTCCCTTTTCTTGTGGGGTCCTGATTCCTTTTACCTGGGTCTTCTCAAGCTCACCTGGTTCTCACTCTGCAGGAAACGTTTTTGGATTCAAAGGGATGAGTCAAGAGAAGGTAAGGAAACCATTTTTTTTTTTTTTTATGTCATGAAAAACTAAATGTCAAAAAAGTAGTCATTTTTGAAAACACTTGAATCATGCAAAGCTACATTGTCAAAGCAAAGTATTAGCTCAGATGAAACATTTTGAAAAAGAACATAGCATAGCATCTCGTCAAAACAAAAAAAAAAAAGAAAAATGCACAGCAAGGCCGGCAATGTGAAAAAATATGGTAGAAGTTAAAAAAGTGACGAATTTGACCAAAGAAACGCCTTACCGTAGGCCCAAAATCTCGAAATTCACACAGCAGCATCATAAGGACTTAACAATTGGGTAAGTGAGAAAATGAAGTGGAAAAAAGTAAAAACCTCATGTAGTAGAAAATTGAACAATTTGACCTTAGGGTAAAAATGTCAAACATGTCAAAAAAACTCGAAACTCGCACAGCAGCATCGGCAGGGCTTGAAATTAGAGATGGTGCGAAAATAAACTGAAAAAAGTGAAAACTTCCTAGTTTTTGGGGACTTTTTTGTCGTCCAAAATGTGCCAAAAAGACGCTTTACTATAGCCTTACCTTCGGCCCAAAAAGTCAACATTTTCCAAATTTCGAAAACCTTTTAAAATCGCACACAGGAGCATCGGCAGGACTTAAAAATGGCATAGGTGCGAAAATAAAGTGAAAAAAGTGAACATTTCCTAGTTTTTGGGGACTTTTTTGTCGTCCAAAATGTGCCAAGAAGCGCCTTACTATAGCCTTACCTTTGGCCCAAAAAGTCAACATTTTCCAAAATTTCGAAAACCTTTGAAAATCGCACAGGAGTATCGGCATGGCTTAAAAAAGCATACGTGCGAAAATTAAGTGAAAAAAGTGAACATTTCTTAGTTTTTGGGGACTTTTTTGTCGTCCAAAATGTGCCAAAAATACGCCTTACTATAGCCTTACCTTCGGCCCAAAAAGTCAACATTTTCCAA
>JAFBJU010002829.1:148877-181703 GCA_016785305.1 Colistium nudipinnis | reverse complement strand
CACTCAAAAATTGCACAGGAACATCGGCAGAGTCTAAAAATAGTGTAGAAGCAAAAAAAATTGGAAAAAATTAAACATTTCATCCTTTTTTGGGTCTTTTTCTGACGTCCATAAGTTGACAAAGAACGCCTTACTATAGCCTTACGTCGGCCAAAAAAGTCCCAATTTTCAAATATTTCGAAAACACTCGAAACTCGCACAGGAACATCGGCAGAGTCTAAAAGTAATGTATGTGCAAAACAAAATGGAAAAAAGTAAATATTTCATCCTTTTTTGGGAGTTTTTCTGACGTCCAAAAGTTGACAAAACATTCCTTTCTATAGCCTTACGTCGGCCAAAAAAGTCCAACTTTTCAAATATGTCGAAAAAAACTCGAAAATCGCACAGGAACATCGGCAGAGTCTAAAAATAATGTATGTGCAAAACAAAATGGAAAAAAGTAAATATTTCATCCTTTTTGGGGAATTTATCTGACGTCCAAAAGTTGACAAAAAACGCCTTACTATAGCCTTACGTCGGTCAAAAAAGTCCCAATTTTCAAATATTTCGAAAACACTCAAAAATTGCACAGGAACATCGGCAGAGTCTAAAAATAGTGTAGAAGCAAAAAAAATTGGAAAAAATTAAACATTTCATCCTTTTTTGGGTATTTTTCTGACGCCCAGAAGTTGACCAAAAAAACCTCCTATAGCCTTACATCAGCCAAAAAAGTCTAAATTTTCAAATATGTTGAAAATACTCGAAACTCGCACAGGAACATCGGCAGAGTCTAAAAATAGTGTATATGCAAAAAAAATTTTAAAAAAGTGAACATTTCATCATTTTTTGGGTCTTTTTCTGACGTCCATAAGTTGACAAAGAACGCCTTACTATAGCCTTACGTCGGCCAAAAAATTCAAAATTTTCATATGTGTCGAAAACACTCGAAACTCGCACGGGAACATCGGCAGAGTCTAAAAATATTGTAGATGCAAAAACAAAATGGAAAAAAGTGAACATTTCATCCTTTTTTGGGTCTTTTTCTGACGTCAAAAAGTTGACAAAAAACGCCTTACTATAGCCTTACGTCGGCCAAAAAAGTCCCAATTTTCAAATATGTCGAAAACACTCGAAACTCGCACAGGAACATCGGCAGAGTCTAAAAATAATGTATATGCAAAACAAAATGGAAAAAAGTAAATATTTCATCCTTTTTTGGGAATTTTTCTGACGTCCAAAAGTTGACTAAACACACCTTACTATAGCCTTACGTCGACCAAAAAAGTCCAAATTTTCAAATATGTCGAAAAAAACTTGAAAATCGCACAGGAACATCGGCAGAGTCTAAAAATAGTGTATATGCAAAAAAAAATAAAAAAGGGTATATATTTCATCCTTTTTTGGGACTTTTTCTGATGTTCAAAAGTTGACAAAACATGCCTTACTATAGCCTTACGTCAGCCAAAAAAGTCTACATTTTCAAATATGTCGAAAATACTCGAAACTCGCACAGGAACATCGGCAGAGTCTAAAAATAGTGTATATGCAAAAAAAGATGGAAAAAAGTAAATATTTCATCCTTTTTTGGGACTTTTTCTGACGTCCAAAAGTTGACAAAAAACGCCTTAATATAGCCTTACGTCGGCCAAAAAAGTCAACATTTTTAAGTGTGTCGAAAACACTCGAAACTCGCACAGGAACATCGGCAGTGTCTAGAAATAGTGTAAAAATAATTGAAAAAAGTTAATATTTAATTGTTTTTAGGAACTTTTTCTGACAACCTAAAGTTTACCCAAAATTAGTAAGTTACTATAGACCTATGTCGACTTAGTAAAGTAGGTAATCGAAACATTTCCAAAAAAAAAACATTTTAAAAACACTTAAATGAAGCATGCTTTGCCACATCAGCAATTCAGAAAAATAAAGTTGAGGTTGAAAAATAAAAGGACAAGCTTTTCAAATTCAACAAGAGTCTTTTTTATTTCATGTTGTCAGTATAAGATGGAGATACAGCACCAAAGTAGTAGTGTTACCAATCATATCATTTTATAACAAGAATTTGATGCAAGTAGTTATGTGCAAAAAAGTCAGAAATGACATTTCAGACTTCAAGCATCCTGGCTCATATCCAAGATTATGGGAATTTGTCACATTATCATTTTCACTCTCTTCCAGGGATAGTTTTATGCTTAATAGCCAGCCTTTCCTTTTCCTCCACTGTCAGTCCTCCAACTACTCATGGACGAGATTGCGGTAAACGCTTTTCAACCGCACAATGTCGCTATGACTTAACAATTAATCTGCTCCCCAATGGGCTCTTCACGAGTGTCCTTTCTCTAAACATCTGGCACTACAAGCACCTCCTCGAGGGCACCCGATATAGAGAGCTGCTCCACTCCCACGTGCTTTTCCATCTTTACTTCTTTAACCTCAATTGCATGGAGGGAAGAAAAAGGCAGAGGCCAACCAATAAGCCGGCCGTCATTGCCTGCACTATAAAAGGACAGGACCTTAGCACTAATTGGTTTTCATTTTGATCTCAGCTAGCCTTTGAATAAGTCCCCCCCCCCTCCGGGGTGGCTGAATGGCCCTGACCACTTTAATTACCCAGAACGGTGTTGGGGGGGGGGGGGCAGGATCATGGCCGGCCTTCCCCATGCTTTCACTGTGTGGCACGTCCTATGCATTGATGACCATGCGAGCAGTCTTGAAGGCTGGAAGGAAAAAAAAGAGACATCAACAGGAGAGGATAAATGTTCGAGATACAGGCTCATATATAAATACACAGATATCGGCACATTTTTTAAATCAGTGAAGTCCCTACGCTCTAGTTTCAAATGAGTCGTCTCTGCTAAAAATCCAGCTTGATACGGGTTTAGGTGCAGCCCTGAATTTGAACTTGCATTAGCTAGTCAGAATCAGCTGCTTCATTCATGCTGCACAATCACTGGCTTAATTCTTGGAGAGTCCCTTCCTACCAAAAATAACCATTCGCTATAAATGGTCAATTCCTGGAGGCAATCATCCCCAATTAAATCATGCATTATGCATATCATGCTGCTTCTCTCATTTTCTGCTTGTCTGTGCAGATGTCAACATTAATCAGTGAGTCATTCAAGATTGCACTGATGTTTTTCAGCCATCACAAGCTTATTTTTTATTAAATACAAACGTTAGTTATTTATAAATGAAAAGCATCCAAAAGGGTGACGCATATCCTGCATACGCGCTGTGCATACTGCATTCATGTGATGCTATTTTTTAATAATAATAATAATAATAATATTGGCATTTCATAACTTCATGACGCCATTTATAACATAAGATGTCACATGATTGGTCAATCGAAATGACCTGCAAATATTGTTTTTGAGCTTTCATTAATGTAGCTCAAACCTCCACATTTTTAGAATATCATAAAAATAAATAATAATGATTAATTTTTTGTGCAAATGCACAAACAAACTGATAAAAGGAAACAGTCATTGGCTTGTGCTGCAATGGAGGTGTAGAAAATGTGAAAGAATCCGTATTGTCCTCACCTCTACAAACTGTGTGTGTGTGTGTGTGTGTGTGTGTGTGTGTGTGCGTGCGTGCGTGCGTGCGTGCGTGCGTGCGTGCGTGCGTGCGTGCGTGCGTGCGTGTGTGTGTATTAGCCTTGGATGCGGATATTGGTAGCTTTAAGGTGAGGTCAATGGGTTAGGGTGACTGCCTGAATGTCTACTCTGTTGGACTGGGGGCAATAGATCATTTCAGAGAGGGAGAGAGAGAGCACGGGCATGCAAAAGGGAGAATATTGCATTTTTGATCCTGAGATCAAAAGGTCACAGCTCTGAGGTATTTTTATTTTCCTATTTCCACAGCCTGCAGCCAAACGTGTTTTGTTTAGTCAAGTCCCTAACCATGTCCCTGGTCATGCTTGGTTCCTCCCCCAACCAACTGTGTATCCATGTCAAAAAAATTATGTTAAAAGGATATTAGGAAGCTTCATGCTGCAAAATCCCTGAGACACGTTCACAGTGGATTTCTCAATTTTTTCCTCTTTTGGCTTTTGAAGTGTCATTCACCAGTTAAATGGCCACTGACAATGTGTGTGTAAGCTACACTTCAAAGGGAATGTAAACCTCCCCGGATCACATCCCTGATTGTCCTGAATCAAAGAATGTTTTTTTTTTCTCTCAATACCATAATAGAAAAAAAATAGGAAATAAAAGTTAACTTTTCTGAATTTCAGCACCACAGATTCCTTCTAAATGCTTATCAAGAGTTTGCAAAGGTTTCCTCTTGCCCGGGGCATCCTCTACCTTCTTTTTTTCCCCGTTAACGCACAAACAAATCACCAATTTGCATTTTTGCAGCATCATCTGTCAATCAGCCCCAAGACAGCGCGGAGAAGTCGGTTTAATCAGTTCTGCAACACGCTGCCGTCAACTCCAATCTACCCCATGGTGTTGTAAAGTAGAAAATAAACCTACATTTCTTTTTTTTTTTTTTTTTGCTAATCTATAGAGACGGCAGTGAAAACCCCATAACACTTGGAGTTGCTCTAATCTTTCACAGTCCCGCCCACTTATCTCATAAAGGGCAAAGAGTGGGTGAATGACGTAAACAACAGTCAACTCCTTGATTTTATTCCTCTTCAGTTATTACAGGAACGTGTTTTTACTCCGTCCCCTTTTTTCCCCCTTTTTACCCACAGACGTTTTTTTTTTTGTTTTAAAGCTTCCATCATACATTTATAGATACATATATTATCAAAGCTCCTTTTTTTGCATTTATTTCTGCACCAGCACGCTGCCGCTGCCGCAGCTGCTACTTCCACTTATTTTCATACGTCTGGCCAATCGTCCCTAGGACTTCATCTCCAGTTTATCACAGAAAAAAATAAAAATATTGATCACACGAAACGTTTCCTGCTGGGCTGAACCACCGACTCCCAGCATCACTTTTCCTGCACGGACACTCATGCACATAAAAGCTGCTGCTGGTCCATTTATAGATGGAGGCCTTTTTTTATTTATTTTTTTGCTGCTTCAGCATCAGCGCATCCTTTATCGGAGTGGTACCACTTCTAGTATCACAAGTTCTTCATGTCCATCTGTGCTATCTATTTGGAATATGAAACTAAATATCTTCCAAAATATTTTAAAGATTTAATTTTTTTTTACAGCATGTTATAAAACCTGGAGCCCCTCTCTCCTCTTCATTCCACTCGGCCTTTCTGCTCCTCTGCCACCATTTCCTCTCAATTCATCTCCCTGTCCTCCTCTCCGCTGTGTCCTATTTGTGGAGGTCTGCTGGCTTAAACCACTTCTGAGACTATATCTGTGCGTGTGCGTGCGTGCGTGCGTGCGTGTTCTCCGAGGGGTGTCTTGAGTTTGAAGCAAAATATTTCTACAAGGCTTGTGACCTTAGCATCTCAATTGCACTCACAGCAGGTCCCCCCCCCCCCCTCCCACACACACACACACACACCCTCTGTTCTGTCAAACATAGTCAGTGTCCTGTTTTCATGCCCGTGCATAACTCCTCCCTGTACTTTCTGTGCTGGTTTTGTTTATGCCAGCAGCATAGACCTGTGTGTGTGAGTGTGTGTGTGTGTGAGTGTGTGTGTGTGTGTGTGTGCGCCCGTCTGTTTTTGTGTGTGATTCACACATACTTGAAACCTCAAAAATCGAACAGTATATGAAGAAATGAATAAATATTTCTATTTGAACTCATGCTATACTCCAATCAAACCAATCTTCTACCAACTGGATAAGTATTCCGGATTCTTACCACTGTGTGGCAGTTATGATTATTTCATCAATCATTTGGAATAACGCTAGCGCTGGCCAATGCATCTAATGATTTTGATGGTGATCGACTTTGGGATCTTAGAGTTTAATGGTGATTAAAAATAGATTCATCAACAGCAATGTTCCTCTTTGTACAACATCTAAAGATACACAAACACGCTCCTCCATCAACTCTGCAGTTTGACCTGGATAAAAAACTTCAAAGGCAGAAACAGCAAAAGGCTTTTTTCCACCCAACACACGCCAACAGCCACATCATCGTGCGCAGAGACGATGCCATTTCTTAAATCCCACGACGGTTCCGACACCACCATTCCCCCTAGTGACACGAAACTGAAGAGACAAGCAGAAAAAATAATAATAATTTCCAGAGGTCCGTGATTGACAGCTTGTGTTAATTAAATCAAAGCCAAAAAAAAAAGAGACCAAGGTAGACCTATGTACTAGTATGAGAAAAGGAAATGAGGTAACAATTTACATAGAGTCGTCAATGTGACGTGTGAAGTTGTAGTATTATAAGGTGTAGTATAACATTTTCAAAAAATTGATGCTTTATACCATAAAGTTAGTTACAAACTGTGAGTGGACTTTTTTCACAAGTGTCATCCATTCACAACTTAGTTCAATCAATTCCGCCACTCCTCAGTATCGTACATTTACCCTTGGTGAGGGGGAAAAAAACAAAAATCCTGCCCTTTTCTTCAAACGAAAAAAACCCCCTCTTAGATAGACGTTGTCTTTATTCAGAAAGCAGTATTCAGTCGCTGTGAATGGCAGGTAAATAGCTATGGATTGCCGATAATTGTCACAGCGTGGTATTGACCGGTGCGGCCCGGTATAAAGGGCAGATTCTATCTTGGTCTGGGTCGGGGAGGCTGCGGTTAAATGGAGAGCTGCCGATATCTCACTCAGCTCGATTCAGAGCGCGACGCCTAGATGAATGACACTGGTCTCCGGCACTTTGGGTGCGTTTCTGTATGTTGGGGAATGTGACCACCTCTCAGTCGCACACAAAAAAAATAAAGAAGTGAGGTGGACAAATGTCATCAGTCACTGTGCGTTTTTGTCTTCTTTTTTTTCATCATGGTGCACATGCACGAGTATGTGGAGAAAGCGTGCCCGCTGGGTGCCTCGGAGATTCTTATCCACATCTTGTATTTTTAGCTCATTAATGACTCGCATCTGAACAATATTTTTCTCAGCATAACAATTATATATATATAAATATATATATAAATATATATTAACTGTATGCATGGGATACATCAGATTGTACAGTGGAAAAAAAACAAGAGCTTAAAATGGACCATGAGACACTTGGAAAGAAAAAAATACAAACTGTATGTTTTATGAATTAATAATGTGCTGTTGCTCCTCGCCGGCTTTACACAATACAAAAAAAATCTTGCACATATTAAATGTTATGGCGTAACTTTGATCCTTCTCCTAGAAGTTCGATCAATTTTGTGCAAATCTGAGGAGGAAAGTCTCGTGAGGTTTATGTATCACAAACGCAGCCGTAAATACACAACCGCATGCGATGTACGCAGCATGACACTGTGAGTTTGTTTGAGCGAAACCGCGTTAATTCCAAAACTTTCCGGCAAAGTCTAAAATGTGATCTATTTCCTCTGAAGTGAAGCATTTTTTTTTTGTTATGTAGGAAGATGTGTGATTAAGATTCCCAGAGCAGAAAATCCTGTTTAAAACAGTAGGAGAGTCCAAAGTTGTTTGCGTCTGATTCATGTTGTCAAAATAACAAGTTGTGCCCCTGCTGGGGGAAATGTAGTCACTGGTGCTAATGAAAGGGGAAGTTTGTATATAAGCCGCACACGACTGGCTGCCATTGTTCAGCAGTGAGTGTAACTCATCCACTGCTGGGTCACGACAACAAAAACGCACAAAGTGAACTGAGCTGAGCTTCATTATGTCAGCCTCAGTTGAGAGACAAACACAAAGCGGCGCACAAAAAAACTCTGAATATGTCACCCAAGCCAACAACACATCTGACTCGCCCCTGTGCCGATAAATGCCACGGCCCCGGGGACGACACACGCACACCATGCCACTGCATTCCAATATGGCCTGTAAAATCGTGTTTGTCGCATTTTGAAGAGGTTTTAATTTATGTAAAGCTTGTTTTTTTTTTTATTCTATGACGTTATCTCATTTGCACTAAATCTTTAAAAAGTGAGAGAAAACAAACTCAGAAAACAAACTGAACTAAGTGACTGATAGAGGGGGGGAGAGAGAGAGAACTGGAGATTGAGTTTCTCCTCCATGTGAGAGTGAGAGAGGCGGAGGAGGCCGAGAGAAAGATAGAGTGACGCAGATGGAGATAGAAAGTGACAGAGGAGGAAAACGGAGAGAAAAACGGAGGTGATGAGGGCGATGGGTTGGAAAGTTAGAGAAGAGGAAGGACAAATATTTAGTGGGACGGAAAAGAGAAAGAGAAGAAGAAAGAAAGATTCCAGCTGTAAATCACCTTGAGAGACCAAAAAAAAGCTTTTATACAGAAAAGGGGAAAAAAAAAGCTATAGACAAACCTACTACTACCTTGATATATATATATACTGTATATTATGATTCAGCTTAAACAATGTATTTAAATATTTAGTTTAAAGATCATTTCATTCAAAAATATATCAGTAAATCCTTTTTGACCTTTAACATTGTCTGGAGTTACATTTCCACATGCTGAAAAAAAAAGAAATACTGCTGTGTTATTGCAATGTTATTTCCTTTTTTAGATAATACTAATGTGTCCAT
This sequence comes from Colistium nudipinnis, assembly GCA_016785305.1. Classification (NCBI taxonomy): domain Eukaryota; kingdom Metazoa; phylum Chordata; class Actinopteri; order Pleuronectiformes; family Rhombosoleidae; genus Colistium; species Colistium nudipinnis. The sequence goes on along the minus strand of JAFBJU010002829.1, from coordinate 173,157 downwards.
TGCGGACTTGTAATTTTATAGGGCATATTTATATATAAATACATATAAATATAATTATAATAACCATATAATCAATTTATCTGTAAAGCAATTTGACGTGCTGCAGTTTAATTTTGGTACAGCATATTATTTCCAGGAGTCAAAAATGTAGGATGAATGTTGGCGTGTAATTCAAACTCATCAAGTAGAATTTCTTTTTGCCAGATGCGTCTTCAAATGTTCGACCAGGAGTCAAATAACATTTTTAACCAAATATTTTCGCTTTTGTGTTCACAATATTGTTGCATTTCAATGTTTCAACGCAAATTGAATCCAATTCTCTGTCTGGTGACATCCACAGTTATTGCCCTGAGGGAGGAGGACATCCCACAAGGAAGGAGACTAACATAGAAGGGACTTTGTGCTTTTCAGTGCATTAATATTTCAAACACAAATACGCGCAGTTGGATGCAGCTCATCTTTAAAACATGTTTTTGTATATATATATATATACCTGGAGCAGGACTTAAGTGGCACATGGCATTTGCTGTTTGCACAATTAACATATTGTGGGTTCGAGTACAAGTGCAGATATAGGAACGCAAGCACACACGCGCACACACACACACACACACTCTACCTTTCTGTTTGTAACAGGAAGCTTTGTATTTAACGTGATGCATAAAACATAACGTTTGGCCGCCTGAGACAGAATCTCAGAGGGCACTTTCAGGAGTTTTGCTACTTTGTACTGTTTAGGCAAAAAACTGAGAAATGAAAGGAGGAGAGGAAACGGGGAAACGCATAAAGCATCGTATAGCTCGTGTTTGATGATGAATTATTAAACAGCTAGCTTTTAAATGTCAAAAACCTCAAATTGCCCACTCAGTAAGGGACAATTTAAAAGAAGGGACGTCATTGACATGGATTTGATTGTACCTATAATCCAAAGCACACCCTGCACAAACTGACAGCGCATTTCTCTCATGAGTCATAACGATATGATGAAGTAAATGATCTGGATTGATTGATTTCAGATTGACTGATTACTAACTCACACTGCCTCAGACTGTATTTACGAGATCACCTATCAGGATGGTTCATTTCCATAAAAAAAAAAAAAAAAAGTAAAGTAAAATAAAACTCACACTATAGCTGTTATGTCACTGTGTGTAAATCCAACAGCGAATCCTAATATTTAGTCAACCCCCTCACTGAAATAAAATACTAGAAACGTAATATCCGGTTCACAGCATGGTACGAGCAGTGATCCTCGGCTGGCGCGCCATCAAATATTTTATATATATATATTGTATAAATATATATATGAAATTCACTGTTTTATCTGAGCGAGTCAGCACACAGGAAAGTTTCTGTCGGAGCGGAGAGCAGGAAAAAAAAAAAAGCTGTCAGAACTTTCACAGTATCTGTATATCACCAGTGAATTGAATTCTTTATACAGTACATGTAAGTTGGCTGTGTGATTGTTGTTGTTTTTTGTATCAGACACTCAGACACACACTTTTATTTTAGTGATAAGATGAACTATAAGAAAGTCTGGTTTCAGGGGCATAAACAGGCGCATTGTGAACATTTCCCAAGTGCACGAGTAACACGGAACAAGGTTATTTCAGAAGTCAATTAGGGTTTGAATGAAATTTTCAAGCATAATGGTGATAAAGAGCAAAATAAATCCATTCAGAGGGAGCCGTCAGAGGCCTCTGTGTGATCATATGGCGCCTGAATAGTAAACACCATATGCATTTCACAAACACCTTTGCAGGACACATTCTAACAACAGTTTTGGGTTCTGTCCCAGTTTTTTGTGTAATAATAATAATAATAATAATAATAGCACTAATAATAATAATAATAATGATAATGATAATAATAATAATAATAATAATAATAATAATAATAATAATAATAATAATAATAATAATAATAATAATAATAATAATAATAATAATAATATAACTCATTTTGAGGGAGGCTGTGATTTATTTTATTTTTATTTTTGTCGTGCAGCGATATGATCGATTAAACTGCCTCGTTGGTGTGCTTGCAGTATATCTCTGGAGAAAATATTAGATTGAATGTTTTTTTTTTTGTACAAACTGGTAAAATAGAATTAAATACGAGTGTAATTTCATTAAATTGTATTTTTTTTTTCTTTATCAGAGACCTGTATTCTTATAAAATCTGCTTCTCTTTGTCACTTGCAGGACTTTTTGTTTTTCAACTTTTCTTTTTCTCCGAGTCGTGGGAGTGAGGTGGGCGACAAGTTAAAACCTCCAGACGTGGACACGCAACATCGGGGGAGACACTACTGACACACAACTGACCATGTTCACCACGGACCCAGACAGAAACACCTCCAGCTCTGATTCTGCCTACGGGTGTTTTAATTATGCTCACAGGCATCCTAATGTACGTGTACGGGCGTGTGTGCGCATGTGTGTGTGCGCGCGCAATGGGACCGGTGGTGCATGGGGGGGGAATTCAGAAACACAGTAGGAATTAAAATAGTCCCTGTTGTCTCCCATTGTCTCTGAAGCTTTGATGTTTCTGGTTTGAGTAGTTAGTCATTAGCACGCCCACACACATCAGGCGGAATCTTCTCCTAATAATAATAATAATAATAATAATAATAATAATAATAATAATAATAATAATAATAATAATAATAATAATAATAATAATAATAATAATAATAATAATAATAATAATAATAATAATAATAATAATAATAATAATAATAATAATAATAATAATAATAATAATAATAATAATAATAATAATAATAATAATAATAATAATAATAATAATAATAATAATAATAATAATAATAATAATAATAATAATAATAATAATAATAATAATAATAATAATAATAATAATAATAATAATAATAATAATAATAATAATAATAATAATAATAATAATAATAATAATAATAATAATAATATAACTCATTTTGAGGGAGGCTGTGATTTATTTTATTTTTATTTTTGTCGTGCAGCGATATGATCGATTAAACTGCCTCGTTGGTGTGCTTGCAGTATATCTCTGGAGAAAATATTAGATTGAATGTTTTTTTTTTTGTACAAACTGGTAAAATAGAATTAAATACGAGTGTAATTTCATTAAATTGTATTTTTTTTTTTTTATCAGAGACCTGTATTCTTATAAAATCTGCTTCTCTTTGTCACTTGCAGGACTTTTTGTTTTTCAACTTTTCTTTTTCTCCGAGTCGTGGGAGTGAGGTGGGCGACAAGTTAAAACCTCCAGACGTGGACACGCAACATCGGGGGACACACTACTGACACACAACTGACCATGTTCACCACGGACCCAGACAGAAACACCTCCAGCTCTGATTCTGTCTACGGGTGTTTTAATTATGCTCACAGGCATCCTAATGTACGTGTACGGGCGTGTGTGCGCATGTGTGTGTGCGCGCGCAATGGGACCGGTGGTGCGTGGGGGGGGGAATTCAGAAACACAGTAGGAATTGAAATAGTCCCTGTTGTCTCCCATTGTCTCTGAAGCTTTGATGTTTCTGGTTTGAGTAGTTAGTCATTAGCACGCCCACGCACATCAGGCGGAATCTTCTCCTCCTCCTCATTCTATCCTTCTTTTTGTCAACCTTTCCCCACATTTGCTATTTTGAAGTTTATCTATAGGTAGCATTTATATGTGATTTTTTTTTTTTTTCTTGATCCTGGAGCATTAAATTGCACAGCCTGTTTTTCTTTTGTCCACCACTACTGTAATTAACCCTTTTGTTTTTCTCCCATCCCTCCATTTCCCAACCTTCCTCCCTCGATCTTTCATTCTTGTTTTTTTTTCTTCCTTATAATAGCTCTGCAGCGTGTTCTGCTTGTGGAGAAAGCCATGTAATTTATCAACACACGGGAAATCACCGCCTATTGTTGCCGGGGAACGAACAGGGATGGCCGTGTAAAATAGGTTTAAGCGCGTAAATGAATCATCAAACTCCTTCTCTTCATTTTCTCTCTCTAAATTTCATCCTGTATTGCGCTTATTCCTGTCCTCCCTTAATCTGCTTTCAATTTTTGGGGTTTGGTTCATTTCATGCAGGTCTGAGTTAGGTTCAGGGACCAGGATGTAATGATAAACGCAAACGGTCTAAAATGTGGGGAAAGTCTACACCGTATTATTGTGTATTATTAGCCTTTATAATAAAAAAAAACAAAAAAAGAAAATCCAATTTCATTGATTAAAAAACAATTTGTCTCAAAGAAGTCACACATGATCGTGTGTTTGGTGGTTATTAGTGCGGTCGCAAGGATTTGGAGAAAGGTTTCTTAAGCTGTCCTTGAAGAGTAGACTTTATTTCTCTGGGATTGCTGCAGACGAGGTTATTAGGATTTCTTCCTTTACAATTTGCAATTTTCCTCTCCCTGCGCTTTTTCACTTTGCCTCTGGGGCCTTTTTTAGAATTAAATGTAAGCTTCAAATGTGCTTGAGAGAAATAAAAACACCTTACGCCATATGTTGCAACAGCAGCGGGGAATCTTGAAATTAAAGAACAGAAGTTACACCCGTGAAAATATTCACCTCGCCAACATCATCATTATTTAATCATCCCTCTCTCTGAGCATCTATTTAAAAAAAAAATTAGGTTCCAGCTGTGACACCAAATCAGTACCTTCTTACAATTCCTCTCTCTCTTAATAGCTCCTGGGAAATGTGAATATACTCAACCTCTTGGAAATCACTGCCTCTGAATTCAATTAAATGATATACTTTGCGTGTACTTGTTGTACGTTGCACAATTGACACAGGTGAATGTCTCGCTGCATACTGTCCTGAACATTAAGGATCCACCAGAAGGAAAATGTCAGGGGTGAAAAATACCTGCTAATGCAGCTACTCTGTTTCCAAAAAGAAAATCAGATTTTTGTCTGATGTCAACAAAAACAAGCACAAGACAACTTTCCCCACATTCATTCACTAAAAATGTTCCTGGTATTTCTTAATGTGTGTTAGTGCCAACATTTACCCGAAACACAATCCTAGGCTGGTTCTGTGGAACACACACAAAAAAAATAATAATATCACAAACACAATATCCTCCTGCGGTTGCGATGCACAGCTCCACCATACCACGGCTTCTCTGAGATCTGAGAGGTCCCTAAAGGTCAGTGAAAATAAACCTGGCATTCACTGCACGCAAAGTTACAGGTAAAGCTGAAAAGCATTGCTGCGGCTGCTGCTACACACGCTGGAAAACTCAGACAACCTCAATTAAGGATGCGCTGATGTCAAGGAACTAAAGCAAACACAGAGCTACTGAAAAGCTGCAGAGTGACAACTCAAGGCTGAAGTCTTTTTTTTTATTCCCACCCCGCACGGTGAGCTGAATATCACCGACATTAGTAGATCGACGCTATGAGAGGATTTGTTTAGGAAAACCTGTGCACCTGCTTCGTGAAGAAAAATACAATAAATGCTATGCAACGATTCCAGCAGAACATCTGCAGCATGTGTGAGAACAGGAGATTCGGCAGCATGACGCTGAATCTCAGCCAAAGTCATGATTACAGTTTTATTTATTTATTTAATTTATTTTGAATTGTATTTGGTAACCTGCTTTGGTCAAAATTGACCAGTCACAATTTTTAAAAACTCTTCACACAAACAGAAAAAGTGTGTGTGACTCACTTTCAGTGAACACAGCCGTTGCTTCTAAGTCACCTACGAAACAAAACACATTTTTTAAATGCTAAAACACTTTGTTCAAAACAATTAAAAAACACAGTCACAACAGAATGATAGTAATAATGAAAAAAAAACAACCCAGCTGAGTGCAGGCCACAGCTGACCCAGGTGACCTGGGTTTGGTCTGATTGCTCACAGCTGCAGTAACGAGGTGTGTCCTGAATGCTCTCTTTGGAGATAAAGCTGGACAGAGCTGTGGTCTCTGATGAGATCAGGATTTTAGTTTTCTTTGTTTTTTTTGTGGTGATCAGGATTTTAATTTTGAACATGTGGTGAGGCATAGACCCTGTTGGAGAGAGGCCTGGTTCAGCTTTAACCTTCGCCGTCCAGCAGCTGCGTCGACAACAGGTGAGACATGCGTCACTCAACTGCTAAACTACATGTTACAGTGTAAACTGATTTCTTATATATATTTAAATACTGACATGTTTGTAAAGATATGGATTGTTTTGTGTTTTATATCACTGTGCGTCGGAGATGCCCAGTAAACTGCTCTCGTTGCTCTGGTCACTGCAATCAATGCAAACGTGAGATAAATTCAGGAAAGCGTCCTGACAGAGACTGTTTTGCCACAGTACGTGTGTGTGTGTGTGTGGGTGTGGGTGTGGGTTTGGGTGTGGGTGTGGGTGGGTGGGTGTGGGTGGGGAGAGGGGGAGGGGGGTTAGCTGGTGTGTGTGTGAGTGTCAGTGTGTGTGTGTGTGTGTCATCATAGTTTTTTAATTAAAGGAATTTGACATTGAGGATCAGAACAATTCAAGAAGCACTGGCCCTGAAACTGTACAGGCAATTCTACAAAAAAAGCTATAGGCACATTCCAGAATTAGAGGACCACTTAGATTTATTGTACATTTTTTTGTATTTTAGGAAAAAAAGCTCATAAACCATACAATTATTGGATCGTCCAGGCATCATGGGATTTTTTAGGTATTTCATTTTAATTATGTGTGCCATGCTTTGCGCAACCCAAATACAATGTTACAAATACTTGAGAAGCTCAAAAGTATATATATATATATATATATATTTGAAATAAAACACTTATTTTTTTTAAGTGACTTCTGAAATCCATTTTGCCCAACATTTCTTTTTACTAATTTCAATATTGATTTTGTAGTATTTGCTCAAATACATTATGCATTAAAACTAGAGTAACAGGGTTGTGCCAAAAGTGGATACATTACTTTTGAATGTAGATTCTGTACACTAATACAGTAGTACAGATATTCAAAAGTATACTTACATATATATATATATATATTTATATTTATATTTTATCATATACAATGTTATTATTTTATTTTTATATATATATCTATATTGCATAATCTTTTTCACTATTTCATTCACGTTTTGTCTCAGGACAAGAGAAAATGTCCTCCGATTCTGGAATGTCCCACAACCTAAAAGTATCAGTGCATACGTGGACTTTAACGGCGTGTAGGACTCCATAGAAACTTTAATTGTGGTAAATGATGTGTTGTTTTTTTTCTCTCACCTTTAAATGTGCACATGCACTGTTCCACAAAGCAGTATCCTCCACTTGTTCCAACATAGATTTGAGCTTGTACTTCTAATGTTAGGTTTGGCATTTGAGTGGTAAAGTTGAGAGAACAGCTGCTAGGCAACAGGCAACTCTACAGTCTTTGTATAGAGGCCATTAAGGCCAAGGATTTAAACAACTTGAGCATGTGATGGCTACACATCCAATGAATAGGGAACCTCGTGTACGTAGCAAGCCTGAATTCAGAGTTTCTCAGAAATATTCCAAGGTTTGCGGCCATGAATGCCACAGGATGGGTTATTCATGACGAGCGTGGTAAACACAAGCCCACTTAAAGCAGCAAAAAATCCAATACTCCAAGTCCAGTGCTGCATTCAAATGTCTGCTTTCGTATGGAGTCCGTTTATTATTATTCATTATAAAAAATAAATAAAAATAAATAAAAGACAGAGGTGAAAATCTGCACTGTTCGTCAGCATTAAGCCAAAACTGCTGGTTTAGTGAAATAAATAAATCACTGCAGAACACTGATCCAAGAATGAGCCTCATCTTAAAATCCGAGTAGCACAAACACACAAACAAAAACATGCAGGACGTTGTGTAGTCACGTCTCTGCAGGCACAAAAAAATAACGTGAAATGAAGAGTGAGTTTGGCTCAGTTGATGTATATTTGTGTTTTCCTACGGAATAACTCCTAAGCTCCCATTTATTTCAGTGATGAATGTGGGAGGCAAATTAAACACCACTGCATCAGGTAAACACAGGGTGTGTGTGTGTGTGGGGGCTGGACGTTGTATGATTTCCAGTGTGTATCTGAGAAATTAACCCCCCCCCCTTAAAACAGATTAAAATGAGCAGAAGCAATTTGTATTATGGGCACCAAAACAATAACTTAACATAACAACATTCATCAGACACAAATACCAAGTTAAATCTCTTCTGCTACATTCAGGGAAAGCTTAAAAGAAAAAAGAAAACATTATGGAAAGGTAATAACTACATTCTCTCGGCTTTCCTTTATTTAAACCACTTTAGTCAATGTGTGATTTTTAGTACTTTTTTAAATGCACAGGCAGCTCCATAACTGTAAAAAATATTATTTTTGGATGTTACTTATTTAAATGATGTCAAAGTCTTTTCTGTTGTTGCTGTTTTTTTTTTGTTTTTTTTAACAGCATCGCAGACTGTAAACCAGTTTAAACTTGAATCCCGTCTCGTTTTTAGCGGTATTTTTAGTAAGAAATATAAAATTCACCAACAATGCGTGAATTTGTGTGCAGATAATTTACCTATTATTAATTATATTTATTATAATTACTATGCACTATTTAAAGTAAGATGTCTGCCATATGGATGGCACAGAGTGGCGTTAGGGTCATTAGAGTCCTAAGTACATTATGATCCAGGACGTATCATCTTTGAGAGAAGCCTTTCTTTATTTTATTTTCAGAAATAGTCTTTGCAGAAAAAATTATAATATTTGAAGCTAAATTAAAAACCTGTGCAAGTGGAGAGAAAAACCTCCTCCAATTATTATTTTTTCCATCCTAAATGAAATTATGTGTGTGTATGTGTGTGTGTGAATGGTGAAGTCATACCTGTTTTTATCAATATCCAGTATTTTCCGTGTTTTTTTCGGCCCGTGTTGGAAGAAACTTGTTCATGATGAAGAGGCTCTCGGCTACTTCACGTTGGAATATTAAAACACTTGACTGCCTCTGCGTGTGGGATCAAAAGAACTCGTCGTGACCAGCTGCTCGCGAACAAAACCTCTCCAAACATTTTATCACTCTTCAGAGGATCATTTTGGCATATTTTTTCAGATGATTTTATATATTTATGGATGCAGTGTGAATGATTAGAATATCAAGTTGAAATATATATATATTTTTTTTTATTCCGATGACATAGTTTATGTTATAAGTTAAAGAATGTGTTCTTGCTGAAATAGAAATCTAGCTGAGTGAAAATGAGACAGAAGTATAGAGGAGAAACATAATTTGACCTGATGATGATTGACACATAACTTTTATGCAGATGAACTTGAAATATGATAAAGTGAGCAAGTGTCTCTTCTGTTTTTTTATTGTTGTTGTAATGTTGTCATTTCCCCCTTTTAAGTGGAATTTTGATAATTTGCTCCTTGTTATATATTTTCAGAGAAAAGTCTGTGTGGAGCATTTGCTGCTCACAGCTTCATCATTTAATCCTGCGAACAGCCCATGTGCACAGGTTAAATCTGGCTGTTTGCGGTTTATCTCTTTTATTATTTGAATGCCGTAGATTTATGTAAATCCAAAAGAAAAAAGTCTGACAATTGACAAAGTGAAATTGGGTTTTCTGATTTGAAACTTATTTGTAAGTCTAGATGTCGGGTTATTTCTCAGTAGCACTTCCAGGGTTATTTTCTCTCCCCATCATTAATATATTTCCCCAGTTTATCTATAAATAGATGTTGCAGCTGTGTTACGCTGATATTGTGTTGTCTTGCTTTTCGGATTGGTCGTCTTCTCTCCCTCCACCAATAACGTGAGTGGGAAGCAGAGAATGGTTTTGTGTGGTGAACAGCACCCTAACATGTTTAGACCCTATGTCCCATAATATTACATAACGTTCAAGCCTTTGCGTATTTCTAGATGCAGTGTTTTGGTAATAATGTTGACGTGGTAGAACGACTATTTCCATTTAACAAGATACACATTTGTCAGGTTTTGGAAATAATATTAATTTTATTCCAACAACATGGTTTATGTAATTAGTTCAATAATGAGACGCAAAGTATAGAAGAGTATCATTATTGATTGACACATACTTCTATATAATTTAACTCTCCACATATAGACTCTCTTTTATTTATTATTTTTTTCTGCAGTGTTGTCCTTTCCTCTGGGTTTGTACCATTTATGTATTTATTTTAACTTTATTTTTTATTTTTGCTGCAAATTTGTGTGCAAAGTCAAATTGCTTTTTGAGTCGAAAAGAATATGCTCGCCTACATTTCATGATGGAGGACTTTAAATGATGTATTTTTTTCAGCGCTACTTTCAGGGTTACACGAAATATATTTCTTGATTATTTTCAAGTGAATATTGAATCCAGTGTTATCCCCCTGCCCCTCTATCATTAATATGTGTTTCCAAGTTTATGTATAAATAGATGATGCAGCTGTGTAAGTTGATATTGTGTTTTCTTGCTGTTTTGATTGGTCGTCTTCTCTCCCTCCCCCAATAATGTGAGTAGGAAGAAGAGGACGGTTTAGTGTGTTTAGGGGTGAACAGCTCCATAACTTTTCCGATATTTGCGTTTGATCATTATTATTAGAAATGTGTGTCTGTAAACCGTGTGCTTGTCACAAAACACAGCATTTCCAGGCTTTTCCTCAAACCGCTGAAGGGAGGTAGAGCGGAAGTCATGTCTGTGTGTTTTAATGAGATGATTGTGTTGTTGTTGTTGTTGTTACAGCAGGATTGAACTGTGGCAATTATCTTCTGACACGCGTCTCACAAAAGGCGTTTCTTTTTTCAGATTTCCGCCTTCCTCACTTCAGAGTCAAATAGAGGCAGAAGACATGGGAATAAGAAACGGCAGCAACAGGTAAGTGTGTGTGTGTGTGTGATGAATTCACTTGTGGTAAAAGTGTTAAGTTTCTGAACAGACGGTGACTGGATTCATCACAATATCCCTGCAGACTTCCATACTTTCTTCTCCTGAAGATGGAGCATTAGTATTATCTTTAATGATAATTCGATCACGTCCTGAAATAGGACCAGAAAGAGCAAAGACTTATTTTACAGGCTGCAGGAAAAAAAATATATATATTTCTGAGGTATTTTTTGGGTTGCCTCCAAAAAAAAACTGTTTGATTTAAAGTCGGAAATGATGGATCTGTCTCCCTCCTATTCAGCTCCGAGCTTGAACTCATATCTAGGATAACTCCCACAAAACCTGGTTGTGCTGGACATTATTATTTTACAATGTTATTTATATTATTATTATTGTTGTTATTTCACCGTGTTTTTTTGGTAATTCTGTAAAGAGTGAGTACTAGTTGACTGGTTTGTGTAACGCTAGTTTACTTAAAACTATCCCTTCATTGATAGGAACAAAGGAGACATTTTTTTAATCAAATATTTCACTCCAGCATCAAAAATACAGAACGTACACAGTATGTATTTTTGTATTGAATTTGTTTTTATTATTTCTTTCTTTTTCTTTCAAGACAGATCACTCCAAGCAAACTTGTGCCAGACAAGAGCATCACAGAGTAGAAATAAAGGAGCACTGGGAGGATCATCAAGGGTAAGAGTCGCACACGCGCACACACACACACTCAGAGCCTCAGATAAAGCAAGAAACACATCAAACCAAGGCTTCTGTTCAATAAGACATTAGGATCTAGTTTTGAATCTCTGCTCAACGAAACCAAACAAATGTTAACGCGCTAAATTCACATTTTGGACAAAACATGATGCCAGAATGACAGAACACGCCAGATTTCATTGATATAACAAACTCAACATGGCAGATGACTCCACCTACACTTTCCTCACTGGCGTGCCAGTAAAGAGGATTGAACCAGCGATAGACTGGTGAGATGTCCAGATTCTCCCACACTACAGGCTGGGACAGGTTCCATCCCAGCACCAACCAGAGCAGCATAATGAGGACAGGGACACTAATTGGGGGACATTTGTTCTATTATTCTAATGTCTTTGCATTTTAGCGCACAAGTCCAGGCTTACTGTTTTCCTTTTATGCCACAGTTCTCTAGCGGTTGCATGGAAACCATTGGAAATGTTTTTTTATTTGTCATATATATATATATACCTGTATTTTAATCTTGTGTTTGTTTTACGGCGCCATCAGACGCCAAGTGTGTGTGTGTGGGTGTTGGACATGGCTTCTGTTTGTGCACAGGCCGGCTCCAGCTGGACAGCCGACATCCTCGGGGAGTTTCTAATTCTCAGTTCTGCTGGTTGACCTGAGCAACCGGGCCAGAGCAGTCCAAAAACCAAATCAGCCATTTAGTCCAAATTCAGAAGATGGATGCATATGCAGGACGCATATGATTTAAGGGAGTGCAGACTGACCCAATGGCTGATTTGGTTTTTGGACTGCTCTGGCCCGGTTGCTCAGGTCAACCAGCAGAACTGAGAATTAGAAACTCCCCGAGGATGTCGGCTGTCCAGCTGGAGCCGGCCTGTGCACAAAGAGCAGCCATGTACAAAATCACTGCCCCACTCCCCCCCCACACACACACACACACACACACACACACAGCATCTAACGGTGCTGTAAAAACAAGCACAAGGTAAAAACACAGGTAGGTATATAGATGTTATGGCAAATAAACATGTGCATGCATTTCCACTGGTTCCCATGCAAGTGCTCGAGAACTAGGGCAAAAAATGAAAACAAAAGACAATTGATTGGAGCCTGGACTTGGGAAAAAAAAAAACAAAGAAATTGGAATAATAGACCAAATGGCCCCATTAATGTGAACCTGTCCTCATTATGTTGCTCCGGGGGGGGTGGAACATGTCCAAGCCTGTAGAAGCCATGTCCAAAATCACTTCCCCTCACTCCCTCAGTCACTGTGGATGTCATTTCTAATGAGCAGGGGTTGCAAAATGTCTATATATAATGGATCCCAGTGGACATGTTGTGCCTGATGAGGATGATGTGTTTTTCATCATAGGAAAATCTGTTCTTTGTGTTACAGACTCTGGGAGTTGCACCGTTGGCCTGTCACCGCTTTGGCCAACAGACACTGAGGGTACATTAAATCTAACCTGTGATGGTAGCTGCCGAGTCTGGAGGGGGGTGGGCCAGTGATTGGAGGGGTGGGGCTGTCACATTCTCTGTAATGAATGGCAAACAGTGAGATACAGTTACTCTTAAGGTAAACGTGCACAATTGTAGGATCCACAGCTGGAAACACACAACTCGAGTGAACAATAATATTTTCCAAAGTGAATTTACAGTACACACGGATTGTGGAACTGTGGAAAAGAAAAAAAAAAAACAATCATGTCAATGAATCTGTGATGTCATCAAATCAATTAAAGTGGGTTATTCTGTTAAATGCTGTTTGTTGCTTCGCTTTCTTTCTGAGAGGTAGAATAATGGAGGTCGATCAATAACTATCGCTCAACCACTGCTAGTTTCACACATGTACTGCAAAACTATACAAAAAGACGTAATCAGACTTTTGGTATATTATGTAAAAAAACTAAATTACCTAACAGGATATAACACTATGTAAAGCTAATAAATCAGCGGTCGCTTCATATAAACGCTTCAGACATGAGTGTTATTGATCCCCACTTAATCAATAACCCCTAAGAGCTTAAACAGACTAAATACAGAGGGCAGCACCTGAGCCAGACATGGCGGTGAAGACTGGAGCAGAAAACTAAGGGAGCCCTCGCTCACCTCTCCTCCTCCTCCTCCTCCCTCCCTCCATCCATCACTCTCCACCTCCTCCTCCGCCCGTCTGTTCCCATTCTGATTAATGAGCAGAGCTCTGCTTGAACCTATTAACCACGTGTAATACGGCTCCGTCTGCAAATAGCCTGCACTGTCCACCATCCAGACCTACTTTACACCTCTCCAGGAAGCAGCGGCCGGTTCGACCAATCAGGCGCCGCCTTGTTGTCTTCTGAGCACCTTTGGGCAAGTCCTTCCTTTTGTTTTTTAAGCCATGTCTATTTCTAACCCTCCTCCTCTTCCTCCTGCTTCCCATCATGCCTTTCTCCTCTCTCTCTCTGTCTTCCCCAGCTATCCTTGGCCCTATTAAGATGGTCAGGTTGTGAGATTAACCGACCTGAGAGCCACATCAATCAAAAAAAACAAAAAAAGGAAGCTCTATTCAACTCGCAACCTAGTTTCTGACGTAACCGACATGACAAACCCGTCTTCTTCAAATCATTACACCATAAATGTCATCACTATTTAAAATATGGATTCACAACTTAGGTTTTCTGGTGCATATAAGGGAAAATGCAATTATAAAACACTATACATATACAAAGTTACCAAAACTATGAATGTAAACTAAATATAGATGCAATAGAATCCTAGAAGGAAAATCAATATGGTGCAGTCCACTCCCACAGAGCAGAGCCAATACTGAACCACAGCCACAGCTGGAACCATAAACAAACTGAGCTAACCAATAAAACTCCCTCCAGCGTTGGAACATTACGGTACTTACTCTAATTACAGTCCACCATGACACCCAGGCAACAGAGAGCTAATTGGACTCAGGTACTAATCAGCTACGGAGCAAGTGGCCAAACAGGAAAAAAAAAAAAAAAAAAAGGAAACAAATCCTGGAACATTCTCTGTTGGCCTGATAAATGAACAGCCTTACCTCCACATTCAGCTCAGCGTGGACCCCGTGCGTCCTGGACGTCTGTTGGCCCGGGAGCGGTCCAGATCCTGCGGAGGTCCCGGTGTGCCAAGCTGGTCCGGGACTGGAGATCCTTTGTTGGGCAGGTGATGTCAGACCGGGACGACAGGAGGCCGAAAGTCAGCAGAGAGCAGGAGGAACCGCAGGGGGAGGACTTCTGCAGCTGTGCGTGGCGGGACGTCCTGTTTCTGACCACGGGGGAGGGGAGGGGGGCAATGTTCACTCACTGTTTCTTCACCAACTCGGGAGAGACGTATCTGGAAAAAAAAAGTGAAATCATCGCCGTTAGGGGTGAAACCAGCAAAAGAAAACAGTAAAGTTCAAAAACAATGAGCTGAAACTAAATATAAAGTCCTGTAACTGATTGATTTATATTATTTTGTTAGGAATAAGAATAGGAGCTGAACGACGTCACTAAACTGGCAGGAAGTTTTTCACTGACATTGCAACAATAAATAAAGACAAACTCGGAGTGCTACAGGATCTGTGGAAAAAAAAAAGTGTGGGAACATGAGTCTTAAATCAACACACCACGCATGTTCCATGTTGTGCGTGCGATGTTCCTCGCAGAAATCACGTCTCTGAGGCCAAACAGGGACTGGACAGAGAAAAGAGATGAAGACGATGACAAAAAGCAGATGGAGAGAGAAAGTGGTGGGATTCTGCAGGGGAAAAAATAAAATATGAGCAGAAAGATGCTAATGACCAAGTAGAAGAAGAAAAAAAAAAAACACACTAGAACAAGAAAGGGAATGAAAAATAAGAACAGTGGGAATCCGCTGTTCTGCTGGTAATCTCACAGAGGAGAGGGCTTGATTTGTGGAAATGGAATGTTAGAAAATGTGACAATTTGACAGTAGCCCAGGGTGAGCAGTGTGCGATGGCCAGAATGATTATAATTTTTTTTTTAAGAAAGGAAAAAAAAATCTTTTTTAATGTCCAGACTAAAGGGACAAGACCTGGGTCACCTGGGCTATATCAGCCAGCGGAACAGAGAGAGAGAGAGACACACACACAAAGGAGGTCCAGAGCCGGGATAAAGACAAATAAATAGGCACAATAAGTGAGATTGAAAACAATTGTCGAGAAACAAAAAAATCCCTGAGCTATTTTTGCCCTTTTCTTTCATTTAAACTTGAAAGCCGCTCCACAGAGAGAGGAGGAAACTCAGCATAATGGGGGTTTAATGAGAACACCAGGTTTTGGTACACATCTACGAAAACAAAGTGTAATCGTCTAATTGGACCTCAATGCAAACACAATCTGTGACTTTTCCTTTCCCCCCCCCCCCGGCTTTGCTTCCCCCCCCCCCCCCCCCCCAACAAATCTGTAATGTCTGAGCTAAGTTTAGAAATCATATTTAAAAAAGACATAAAAAAGGAATGGCTGTTTTCAGTATCAAAAACAAATCCAGTCTTTGTGTCTATGGCTGAGCAGGAGCCAGTTTTAGCTGACGATATTGCAGGAGGCAGATTTAAAAATAAAATGTATCAAAAAAACAAATGGGACTCAAAGGGAGACGCCCACAGATAAAGGAGCTGACTCTCTGGAAGTGTACAGACCATTTAATGTTCATATCCATCTAAAGGTTCCCAGGGAGATTTTTAACCTGCAGGGTTCCTAAACTGCTTTTTATTTTGCTATAGACACATTTGGACATGAACCCAAAAGCCAATGAGAAAGAAAAAGTCAAAATATGCTGCAATGTGTCAGAAAGGAAGTAGGGCAGCGTGATTCAGCGCATTAGAAATGTTTTCTAATTCAATGATTGTATCTTGACAATCATTGTGTTGCCTTTAAATTTGGGGACATTAAAACAAAGCCAGTGCTCCTACTTTCTATTTCAACCAATCACCATGCAGCATTACCCTACGTGATGTGAGGTAGCAGAAAGAGAGTGAAGCGGAGTGATTGAATGAAAGCAGCAAAAAGTTGTGTTCAGGACAAATAAAAACATGGGAGAGGGACAATGCTGATTTCAACTCCAGACAAGAAAATAATTCAATCATACTTTTTCGACAAGAATACCGCAGAAGGAGTCGAAATTTTACAAAGGCTTTCCATTTCCGCCATGCAAACGTGTCCATCAGGAAGGAAATGAGCTCCAGGATACACAGAGTACGTGCTGTTGAGTAACGCTGTGCATAAATATAACTTTTTGTTTGTCCACAGTAAACCACCACAGGGAACCTGTAACCTTTATATAACCACAGAGGTTCCACCAGGGCGGAGCAGGGCCTTCTATTCTCGGTTCAACATAAAAAAAATAAATAAAAAAAAACAGCTGTCGGCTACAAATACTATTCACAGTGTGTCCATCACTGTAGCAAAGAAAGTCAGATGCAACACAAAGGAAACTCCATCCACCAATAGTACAAATTCACAACAAAAAATATAAATTAAATTCAATCATAACAAATATAGCATACAATACTTTATCAGACATCAATCAGCTACAAACTAATTGAAACTACACATCCACAACCCAAAACAAATGGATCAGCAGCTTAAAAATAATAATAATAATAATAATAATAATAATAATAATAATAATAATAATAATAATAATAATAATAATAATAATAATAATAATAATAATAGTAATAATAATAATAATAATAATAATAATAACATTAATAATAATAATAATAATAATAATAATAATAATAATAATACAGAACACTGAACCTTTGAGAATACTGAAGTATTTCCAAAAATACAATTCTCAAACAAAAAGATATCCAGTGACCACGTCATCAAAGGATAAACCACTTCTCCTCTCTGGTATAATAAGAAAGGGGACATGATTTGTCCCACCATGGGATGTCCCGCCTGCAGGTGTTGAGATGAGATCATCAGGTTGCACAAAGTTGCTGAGCTGAGAGCTGACTGGATCATTCTAGTTTGAGTCAAGTAAACCTATAACAGATGAGAAAGGAAGCTGACAAAGCTTGAGAGAGGAAGCTCATGATCTCTAACATTACACACAACGAGGTCCACTGACGCACAAATACATGATAAGCACGTCTCCATTTGAATGAAGTATCTACAATTATGCCCTCTTAGCTGGAAGACATTTTTTTTTTACCCTTTAAAACTGGTGTAGATGCAATTAATTAAGAAAGATTTGACGCAGCGCAGACGGCATGAATCTCACTTATTAATGTCAAATGGTTTCTGCCTTTCAAGTTTTAATTGAAAACCTGGAATTGCCCGACTTTCTAATTGTGGCGCTGGC
Organism: Colistium nudipinnis; assembly: GCA_016785305.1. Lineage (NCBI taxonomy): Eukaryota > Metazoa > Chordata > Actinopteri > Pleuronectiformes > Rhombosoleidae > Colistium > Colistium nudipinnis. Next base: position 155,276 of record JAFBJU010002829.1, on the reverse strand, counting down.
GCTCCCATTACAATAGTGTGTGTGTGTGCTGGAGAAATCCGAGTGTTGATTGCTTAGGGCTCCTTCCACTCAACGTAATCTCAGCGGCATATTACTGCCACTGCTAAATCAGACTGTTAACATCGGGAAAAAAAAAAAAAAAGGTGTTAACATTGCTTCTTCAATTTAAGAAAAAGCCAAATCCAGCCAAAATTTGAATTGTGATGAGTCTTTTCTGTATTTAGGACACAGATTTTCCCTCAGACTAGTTCACAGAGTGTCACTGACACACTAACGACTGCTTTTATAGAAATAAAATACTTATAGAGATGCTCAAATTTAAAGTTTTAGTTTCACTGCCTCATAGCTGTCAACCTTGCATTTTTGTATGCTTCTCTCATGTAATTCTGGTTTCAAATGTCGTTGTGTAGAAATATGTATGAGTGTCCATTTCTAAAGTCACAGTGAAAAGTTGTGATTTACTTCATATTACTGACACGTTTTCCTTAATCTCCTCATAAACACTACCTTTAAATAATCTCTCCGCAAACATTCAACAGCTCAATTAATATTAAAAACAGACTACATCCCTTATCGGCGCCGGGGCGTATTTCCTCAGGTGGCCAGATTAATGTTTTGAGCGCACCTCATCCTAATCCCTCCTATTAAACTCCGGTCGGCTTGTAAAAAAAAAAAAAAAAAAGCTATTACATTGTTAACGATGAGTCATGTGAGCAGAGTCTCTAAAATGTGAGGAAGTCTGCTCCGACAACGAGGAGCAGGAAACGGGGAACACAGAGGGGGTGTTCAGGGACTTCCTGTTAATGTGCATGGAGACATAATGCCATGATGCTGCAAAAAAAATAAAAATTAAGCGGGGCCTCTAAAAACGAATGTTCAGAAATATTTGACCACAAATACAGAGATGCAGCGAAAAAAATAATATACTGGTACGATGAGATCATTGAAAAACATATATGGTGAGGCCTCACTCAACAATAAAAAATCATTTACACTATTTACAATAAATTCTATATTTACAAGCTTGATGCGATGTAAAGCCCTTTCTTACTAATGTGCAATTTACACAGCAAATCCCATGTTTTCCAGTTTTCTCCATATGTCTGGGAATGTGTGTGTTTACATTTAATCCCTGACCTTACGCTCAATACCATTCCATGGAATATAACCACCACTGAGTGAACAGATAGCAGGAGCCTTCAGGGACCGGACCTGTGAACCGGGTTAACAGAGGAAGCGTCTGACCTGCGTCTCTCAAGGCCCACGGTGCCCTGCATCAGATCCAAAAAGATGGAATTATAATAACTATGCATGACACACAAACGTGCGTCAGAGGGGGGGAACGCTGTGGTGTTAAGGCAACCTAAATGTTTTGTTTATAAAAAGGAAATAATAATATGAATACTAAATAATAAAAATCATTATTAGCAAATATTTTCTTGAATTATTTAGGCATTACAATTTTAGAAAATATACCAATTTAAATACTGCAGAAAAATGAACATTTCTCATGATAGTTAACTTTGTTCTTTATTTTTTGTAACACAAAAAATACAATTGAATTAAAAATCAGCGTTGTGTGTGTGTGTGTGCATGTTGGAGATGTGGCCGACATAAATCCAACACACTTATTTGTACTATCAGAGATGAAAAGAACCACAGCAGAGTGAGAGAAAGAGATAATTAGAGAGATCAAGACAATTAAAGCTGCAGATAGGATGGAAAAAAAAAAAGGCTGAGATTATGAAGGATGCATCTTGATCAGTTCACACTGTGAGTGAAAACAGTGGGGCTCTACTTGACTTTCTCTCATTCCTCCTCCCTCCATCCTGTTCTTCCTCTTTCAACCTCTTCCTGTGTGTGTGTGTGTGAGTCTGGTCTCTGTTGTGTCTGTCAACCCCGCACTATCTTTGGCATCTCTCTTCTTTCTCATCTTTATTCTACACCTTCGCCCTCTTTCCTCCTCTCTTCTTTTTCTTCTCAGATCCGATTTTATCTGATCTCTCACTCCCTCCCTCCGTCCGTCCGTCTCACTCCCTCCCTCCGTCCGTCCGTCTCACCCCCTCTCTCTCTCTCCCTCTCTGGGTGTCATCGCTCCACCACTGGAGCGATGACTGATTGGGAGCAATGGGAGATTATTGCTGATATCAAAACAAAGCAGAACACTGCTGAGCTCCCTCGCTGTTATGTGCACACACACACACACGCATGCACGCGCACACAAGCATGCAAACACACACATGTTCACAGACACACACACCTACACACACACACACACCCCCCCACACACACCCACACACGTGCATGCATGCATGCAGTCACACGCACAAACCACACACCTGCAAGCACGCACAACCGCACGCACGCACACACAACACACACACTTTAGTATATACAACACATGCAGTCTTTCAGAGTTATGTGGACTGGACAAACCCAAACTTATGACACGCACAAATAATGTCAAATTAGAGACAACAAAATGATCTAAATACAGAGTCATACAAATCATGTCATATTCTGAGAAAAAATTACTTAAAATATTCCGGAAATCAACCTTTCTAAAACTTAGGTATGCGGAGATTATAAGGTCAAAAGTGAAAAAATAAAACGTTTTTTTGTCAATAAAACTACATTGTCCCACCACTGAAAACACTCAGCCTGTAGTGGATGATTTGAATCAAGCTATACGTTTTCAACGACATCCCCTCCGCCGTTCCAGCATCAGCCTCATCAACCCATTATCCTGCTTCATCTTCCACAAGCCCTCACTGCTCACAATCAAACAGCCTTCATGACTCAGTTTCAATACATCACGCCTCCTGCAGCCTTAATGCACAAACCCACATACACGGCAAAAAAAAAACAACACACTCACAGCAACACTCCTTTCATACATCAGGAGTCAGAGGAATGTGAATACTAAGTACATGCAGAGTTAAGAGTTGTGTATCAGGATCATCGCTTGTAGATTTAAAGTGTTATTAAATCATTGAAAGGGAAAATATTCATTCCGCATCCCAGAATCCATTTGCGCAATGGATGGCGGATTTGCATATAGAGAAGATTTATTCCTCCTGCAGATCTTCCAATAATCCCACCTCTACTCCACTAGCACTGAACAATCTCCATCACATGCACCGTGGTTTCACTTCAGCAGTCGTTAGCATTTGAATGCTTCATATTTATTTTTCAGCGTATCCCGGGCCTGACAGGTGTAAGGAGAGAAAAACTCATAGCCTCCGCTATGAATACTGATGGAACCGTGTTAGAGTGCAGGAGATCCAATACCAGGCTGAACTGGAGAGGGAACGGTCCTCATAAATACAGATAAATAATCTACCTAACATTGCCTCTTGCACCTGTCCCCTGGGATGCATTCTGACAACAGCATTCTATCAAACACATTGACACATGCATAATAGATAATAGCAAATTTGAATCATACCTTTACGTATACGTGAGGAGTCACACACACACACAGCCAGGGTTCATATCTGCGGAGGAAATAAACACAAAATTCATATTTGGTTAGAAATGTGCACGGTCAATGCAGTATTTCAATTTTATCTCACAGTTGCACATATTTATACACTTCTGATCTAGTGTTGTTTATTGCGTTTTTGTTAAGTCTTAGAATAAGAACACAACTTTCAAAGGGATTTTTTATTATTATTATTTTTTTTGAAGGCCATATCGAGTGTTGAATCTTCTGGTTCCACCACCGAGGGAGCACCGTTCAGAATAAATCAGAGCTTTTATATATCACTTGTTTTTAAACTTGAATAGAAAACGCTGCTTGATATTGTAAAATTCAGGAAAATAAACAGGTTGATCAAGTGAAATGAATTATAACACGGGGTCAATGTCATCCTCTCTCCTCATTCACAGCTGAAGGTAAGAAGAGGAACGGGAGGAGGAGGTGGATGAAGAAGAGGAGGAGGAGGAAGAGGAGTCCCAGGGTGACTGGGTCTAATTGAAATAAATTCTGACTAAAGCAATGACTTTAATGACATTTGGAATCCAGGACTGCAGTAATGACATGGACAGGCCCCCAGGGAGGGCGGCACTTTAAAAAGCCTGCACAAGAGGGGGGAGAGAGAGAAAGAGAGGTTGGAGAGGTTAAGTTTGGAGAGAGCGAGTATTTATTAGGGGGGGGGGGGGAGACAGATATAAAGAGAAAGAGAGACAGAGATGGAATAGTTTACAACTGGAGAGCCAGAGAGAGAGGAGAGCTTTAAACCACATCCTGGGAGAGAAGACTTTTTTTTTTCACTTCTCTCCTTTTCATCACTTCTCTTTTTTTTTAGCTCATTTCCCAGAATGCAAGCCACCGTCAATAGGTCAAACTGATGCAGTCGCCGTGTGAGACGGTGAGTCAAACCAACCGCCACCAAGGAAATGCACTAAAACTGTTCCATCATCTAATATTCATCACATAATGACATATTTATGAAGCTAAAATCTAATATTGCTTTTTCTTAAAAAAAAAAAAGAAATGAAATCACCAGATTGTTGCTGCCGGAGTCGCATTTCAAAGAATAAAGTACTTTAAGTTCACAAATCACATCTGTAAGCATTTTAATTTTTTTTTAAGAAATAAAGAGAGTCCCTGCATATCCATGGATATAACTACATAATGCCCTCGAGGGGGTTGTATCCTTAAAGAATAAAAAAAAAAAAATACAAAATGTGGAGAAGAATAAGAAGAAAAACAAAGGAAACTGCAGCAAGTAAAGGAAATAAAGTGCACAAAGAGATGATTTAAAATGTTACACAATTTATGCTAACTAGGACGTTCAGTTAAGGTCTTTACTGTTTAACATGTAAAGAGGAAAATAACTGCTGTAGTGCATTAAAGTAAACAACCATTTCTGCTCCACAGATGGATGAACACCATTATACACCAACTGCAACTTTTTACTGCGCAGCATCCGAAGTGCACAAAGTATCATGCATTTGCATCCGCAAACGATTTCATTTATTACACCACTGGTGGTCCACTGGGTAACCTGATAAATAAAAAAAAAATAAAAAAAAGATCAATGAAACATTAATGAGACGTGGAGCGAAGCGCCAAAGAAATAATGAAAGCCAAAGAGTGAAATGATACAAAGACCACGGTGACGATCGGAACGGTCTCTTCAATCATGCGGAAAGCGGCACAAATGAAAGTTGACAGTGTGCACTTTATCCTCGTCATGATGATGTCATTTCACATTAAAGGTGAAATAAATAACGTGAAACAAAAAAAAAAAACATCACGGGTGTCCAAACTGAATGCAAATTCAACACAACATCTGGCGCAGTCACAGAGAAACTGAAATCACTTTAAATAGTGACCTCATGTATGATTGGTCTATTGAAATAAACCAAATAAATGAATATCCCACACATGGGGCGGTGGGTGTTTTACGCAGCAGGAAGTATTTCTGAGCATGTTCCTTTAATTCCATATCCACATGCAGCCGGGTGTGAAGCTGTAATTTGAGATTTTTGTTAGATTACTGTTAATATTTCCCTCTTATTTCCACGGCTCAGGGTCCCAGGTCCCAGGGCGAAATTCATCATCACTGTGTCGGGCCCACAAACCGTTTACTACCAAAAAAAAAACTCTGAATTATTACATTATCAGAAGTGTAATGTTTTTTTTTTGTATTCTGAGCTGGTTCCATTTTACACAGACCGGCGCTTAATTTCATGGACTCTGAGAAGAAAAAAAAGATGAAGCCTTAATTTGGTCTTTTAATATAAATTTCCGCGTTTATTCTGAGAAGAAACCAAATGCTAGCTGTAGTTTAATCAAGTTTAATCTTTATCTAGTAGCTATAAGAAAAGAAAAAAATGCTTTTCTGCCACAGAGTATTTCATTTTAATCGCATTCTGATGAAGATGAACTGATATATCTTCGGTGTATTAAACAACAATTGGAGGAAATTCACAACTCCAGAATAAAGAAATCCAGAAGTGACAGGTCACACAAAGACAGACACGGCGCTTTCTGTATTAAAAGCGATTCCAGGAGAGAAGACCAGGGACCGAGGCCGCCCTGTTCTATTCAAGTAGTAATTGCTCACAGTTAATCATTGGTGCCTACGTGCCATGAGACGTGGCAAATTTAGCTTTTGGGGGGGGGGTAAATTAAGAGTGTGATTGTACAATAGCGGTCGCCGCAAAAGTCAGGCGTCAAATTAAAGATAAGAGGAAGCAGTATATGGGGATTCTTTTTTTTTTTTTTTTTACTGCTCCGGATTCATTAGAGTTTCATGGATTGACACAGAAACCTAATTCACCTGGGAGGCTCCTTTCCAGAGCTCTGCTTGAAGGGGAACGCTGCGCTTCATTTCTCAATTCCCACATGGTTGCCGGCTGCCGTTTTCGCCCCCCCCCCCCCCCCCC
>JAFBJU010002829.1:90614-148863 GCA_016785305.1 Colistium nudipinnis | reverse complement strand
TCGCGGCGCCCCCTCTCGCCCCCCCCCCCCGCCCTCGCTCTTTAATTGATAATCAGAACATTATCTCCCAACTGACAGTGTTTCGTTAGCTTGTGGTGAAAGAGGAAACGGCCCACGAGTCAGACGTCAGAGAGTGAAAGTGGAGAAAAGAAGCTATGTGATGCGTTCAATTACAGCGTTTAAAGTGGGAGAGTGAGGAATGAGGAGATAATTCCCCCGTTTTTTTTTTTTTCTTTTCTTTTCCTCGTCCATCACGTCTAACCAGCCCGCTGCAGAAATTGACCCAGAAGCTCCAACAGCACCTCTCTGCTTCAGGAAAATATCTTTTTATTGATTAAACAAAATCTGAATCAAGATGATGAATAAAGATCTTTCTGCTCCACAATGAACTTTACTCATTGTAGAAAGAAGAAATGAACGAAAGAGATGAATATAAAGCGTTCCAGACAATCTCCAGCTGCCATCTTTAGAAACATAGAAAAAATAAAAAAAAAGTTAAAATCTGTGAGTGGATGATGTTAGAGCTTTATGGGCTTGACACTCCTAATCCCAGTCTGATAATCCAGCTGCAGATGTTTTCAAATGCTGAATAATAATAATTTCTGTGGACATTTTTTCCACTCATCAACAATAATTATGCAAATTGACTCATGGGGGAAATTTGAATGATTCCCCCTTGTAGCCTTCTCAAGAATTTCTATCACAAGTGCACTTCATCATTTGTTGATTAAGACGCTGATTGGCCACAACACATGGATGGATATTACATTACTCAAAAAAAAGAAATGTACATCCAACATCTATGGAAACAAACCAAATCACTTTCATTTCACTCAAACTTCACCGCAGCACTAAACAAGGTGATTGGGCAAATGATAAAACCACTTCCAATATGGAATCCATGATGAGATAAGGACATCATTCCACCAAATGCAAAGATTCCTCCTCATCCACTCATTATTCAACATAGTTGTTAAAAAAAAATAACTGTTGAATGACAATACGACACAATATCAAGAAATATGCACGACAGATTCGGACTGACCTGACACGTCGCTGCATGTTGATTGATTTTCTTCTAAGCTTCTGTCACAACCCTGGATTATGACGATAAGTGGTGTGAAATGAGACTTGTGACGTGGGATTATTGAATCGGGATTTGACCGGGTTAGCAGGAGGACGAGGTGACACTGCACAGAAGGGACACACACAGACAAACAGAGCAAAGGCTGCAGACCCGGACTGAAATAATCTGGATCCATTCATCAGAAGCAGCTGGAGGTGATCAGCGACATGCACAACAGCTGGAGGAAACCAGTGCAGCCTTAGGGTGTTCTTTAAAAAAAAAAAAAGAGCATATTAGGCCCAACTATCAAAACGAAACTTCTTAAATGGTCAACCAGGAGATGAGTAAGGGCTCTAGAGTTAAAAAAAATAAAAATAAATGAAAGCCGGAGCCAAAGTGCGAGCAGGAGCCAAAATAAACCGACTTCCACAGAATGCATTGTTTTTTTCTTTTTTCCTGGAACTGAAATACCAGAAGATTAACTTGATATATGCTATCATGAAATAACATGTCGACATATATTTGCTGTACTGGTCACTGTGCAGGACTGTTTTTTTTCGTTTGTTTTTCTTTTCTAGTCAGGAACTGAGATGACACAACTTTACAAGAGATTTACACCTCGACCTTCCCAGTCTGGTGAAAGGAGAAACTGTCCAAAAGTGTGTATGTATGTGTGTATATGCCTGTGTGGGTCAGTCTGGAAATATATATTCCTCGGCTCCCTGGTCTCTGATTGGACATTGATTATATGTATATTTACGGTTTCTCTTGATTCATGCGGAGCCTTTGAGAGGCCGGAGGAAGATCTCTGGTGTCCTTGTTCCTAGCACATGACGGAGGCTGGTGATGGAAACACTCTGCTGCTCCACCGCTCTTCACTGGAGCTCAGGTGTACACTCCGCTTTATGCGTGTGGACTCATGAACAGAAATAATGTCACAGCCTCCAGTATCAACTTTTGTCAAAAACGCTGCGGGCGTGTACTGCGCACATTTAAGTTTAAGAATGTGTAAAAAATGCCGCTGGTGGGCAGGAAAGATTTTAGATGTAATGTCCAAACTGACCTGTCAATCAGTGAGATTCCCCACTCACCCTAAATGTATCAAAAAAACGAAAAATCACATGACGGAGGCTGGTGATGGAAACACTCTGCTGCTCCACCGCTCTTCACTGGAGCTCAGGTGTACACTCCGCTTTATGCGTGTGGACTCATGAACAGAAATAATGTCACAGCCTCCAGTATCAACTTTTGTCAAAAACGCTGCGGGCGTGTACTGCGCACATTTAAGTTTAAGAATGTGTAAAAAATGCCGCTGGTGGGCAGGAAAGATTTTAGATGTAATGTCCAAACTGACCTGTCAATCAGTGAGATTCCCCACTCACCCTAAATGTATCAAAAAAACGAAAAATCAATAGTATTTAAATGAGATACATACACACGCTGTGTGTCTCCCACTTGTTCATGCACAGTAGTGTTTTGTATTTCTCTCGCACAAACACACCCACAGCCAGTCGACCATACATTCACGCGCACACACGCACGCACGCACGCACGCACGCACGCACGCACGCACGCACGCACGCACGCACACACACACACACACACACACAGCTATACCATATATACATTTACACACACACACCCCACTCTGGTGTTTTTAGTTAATTAAAGTTTGACTGAGTGAGTATTTCAGCACGTTGCATCATTCGTCTTCCTGTCAGTGTGTACAAAGGCCATGATCCTGATCCCTGCATATTCATGACTGTCAACTCATAAATTACTGTGTGTGTTAGTGTGTGTGTGTGTGTGTGAGTGTGTGAGAGAGAGAGAGAGCGAGTGACGATGTGATACACAAAAAAACATTTCAAAAGGTCAGAGGTCAGTCCGGCAAGAGGTAGAAAAACAAGTCTGATGAGTTATTAACGACAAAGTAAAAGTATTAAATCATTTCACATCCTTTTAACATATATAAACCTAAACTGCAACAATAAAGCAAATAACTGTGGAAAATATATATATATATATGAAAACAACAGGTTTGGGCTAAATGTCACCACAAATACATAAACAAGTAATTTCTGCTAAATGATCAGGTTATTTACCACGGCCGACGTTCTGCCTGCTTAGTATCATTTTCTGCATCATGCCGCTAATGAGGCTGGTGATGAATCTCAGGTTAATGAGCCATAATGATTGTAAATTAACATAAATTGATATGTTGGCCTCCTCTGCCAGCAACCTCTTCAACTCTGAGATGAGGCGATACAAAGAATTGGGAAAAAAAAGTAAAAAATCTTCCACAGGCATAATCTCTGTTGCTCGTACAACATTGCACGCCATGAACGACTTTTTTATCGAGCCCTGATGCACAACATGAACAATTGCGCTACGATTTCTTGCATGTGCGCATTTTGTTAAAGTTAAACATGCCGGCACATTATTTTTACTATTTTTGTTTCCAATATGTGGCACGAGAGAACAGGAACCAGACATTTGCTTCTCACAAAATTCAAAATTCTAATTATTGTTACACAAAGTTAAAATGTAACTTACTGTGCGTGTTTTTTTTTTGTTTGTTTTATACATATGTAACCATGTATGAGCAGACCATGCATGCACTCTCTTTGTCACTATCTCTCTCCAGCTTATGCCCACATGCGTATATTTACTTCACACTCAATTTGCTTCACATAACATCAGTATTGGAGCTCTACAGAATATTTTCAGTCTGACTGGGACCCAGATGCATTCTGGGTGGGAAGGATTCACGAAATATGTGTGCAGCGACCTCACAGGGCCCGTCCCTGGTGCGATGATCACTTTTCTTTTCCAGCTGTGTCAGATGTGCCGGACCTCGCTTCACACTTCCCTGCTCTGATTGGCCGGTAAATATTTTAGGTTTCCACACCCGCTGTCCAACACGTCTTCATGCAAGTAGCGTGAGTCAGGTGTGTGTGTGTTTCTCATAATCGGCCGTCTCAAAAAAGTTCTCAGTTTAGTGGAATTTTCGGGCAGTGCCAAGAGATGAAAAAAAACGTATAAAGTCAAATATTCTCTGTTTTAAACAGAACAAAGACAAACTTGCTTTATTAGGGTCCTTAATGTCTGCACCCATCACATCTATGTTATGGCCGTGTGTTTTTTTCAAGACCGGCTCTTAACCCGGTACGGCCCCTATTGCTGTTTACATACTGTATGTTTCCCAGAGTTTATGGTGTTATCACGCAGCAGTCCCTGTGCACTGAGGGATCCACCCGAGATAATTAGAAATGTATTTACGGTGGCCCGTTACATTCCATTAATTCCTGCTGGCCGTATATAAAGAGCAGATTTAGAGTTAGGGATGATTGGAATTGGGAAATGATGCTCGTAAATTAGGTGGAAAGTTAAAATCCAGCCATAAAAATCTAGTTGCTTCCCGTGATTAATACACAATTTCAAATGATTTAAAATAGTTAAGGTATAGTTGAAAACATTCATCTCTCTCTGTCTGAAGTTAAGGTCTTCCTCTTTGAGTTGTCCTTGTGTGGTTTAAAATAGCCACATTTTAAAAGAAATTAAACCAAAAAATAAAAGTTTAATAATCTTAAATTTTCATCGTGTGCAGCCTCACCTCTGTGCCAGGCCATTGTCCACCTCTACTTGTCTTTGGACAGTTTCGTGAGGTCTTCTGATTGGTCCGTCACAGCCCTGGCGGGAGACACAAGAAGAAAATGTAACGTGAGAGAAAGTAAACTTGATAACGAGGGATCAATTAAGTCGACCGTCATGATCCAAATTTGGTTTTCATACGTCTCATAGTCATGATGAAATAAATGTGCGCTGTGCTTTTTTTTTTGTCTCATTCCGTCTCACACACACACAAACACAATGAGCCTAAGACGAAGTTATTATATAAGATGATTTTTTTTTTTTTAAACAGGAGCTGGTGTGAACGCAGCACAATGCGTCTGTCAGAATTTGACTGAGCTGTTTGTTCTGCGTCAGCGAGTGAATTTCAGTTTCCTCTCAGAGTAAATTTAACAGACATTGACACTTGCAGACATTTTGTTCTTTCATTGGAATCCTCCAATTTTTTTTTCAGGATTCCTTTTGAATAATCAGAGAGAGTGAAGCCCGACAACAAAGGCCCGTGTCTCCCCGCTGTGCTTCTTTTCACGCAATTCCCCTAAAAGCACAAAAACGCTGAAAATTAAAAGGAACAACTTCACAACAGGCGTCTGTGAAGCTGCGGGGAAATTCTTCATCTGGTGAAGCATGAATACGCTTTTTTTTTTTTTTTTAAATCCCCCTCGGTGTGAAATCGCCTTCAGGAAGAGCCGTAAAATGGAAGCCAAATTAAAAATGTCATCACTGAGAGCCTGAAAACATACCTAAGGTTGTTACCCAATGGTCGATGATGAGAAAAGATGCTTACATTGCACACCTTAGAGCCGCACTCGTTAATGTGATATATATATATATATATTATGTATGTGTTATTTAAAAAAAAAATTGTTGTGATGAAGACACCATTAATCAAGTCACATGGCTTTACAGCCAGTTTTTTTTTTATACCAGCTGCTTCCGGCAATGTTGACTTGACGCAACCAACAAACGGGCAGATCAATTCTTCATGTCAGAGAAACATAAAAGCAAGGAAAACTACCTTCTGAAATGTAAATCGAAATATATATAAATAAAAGATTATAAAATATTAACCTCCTGTCCTCAGCTCAGAGTCGCCAGGTTGAGTTTAAAACACACTCAGAGTATTACACGTGTCTCTGCCGTGATTTAACCTCCGTGTCTGACTTTTCACAGTTGACTCAACCTCTTGGCAAGTGAGTGTTGGCCGTTTTTTTTTTTTTTTTCTCCTTTCCCTGTGTTACAACACCGCAGTCGCCATGGGAACTGGCTGCATGAATACCTTCAGTATAATTAACCAGCCCTCTACATATTTTGGCTTTAGAAAGGGAGAAAGACGAAGAGATGAATGAGTGAGTGAATGGAAGAGGAACCGGAGGGAGGGAGGAGAGAGAGTGATAGAACAGGAGCCTCCACAACTCCAATAAAGGTCAAATAAAAAGAGGGGAGCCAAGGACAAATAGAGGAAAACGAGATAGAGGAGTGAAGAAAGGAAAAAGAGGGGTTGGGGCAGACGTGATCTGATTAAGTGACATAATGAATGAGCATGTGGATGTGGGATTGAGTACGATGTAAAAAAAATTTAAATAAGAAAATGAGGAAATTATTCAAACATGTGTAATCTGTGAATGCACTATACTCTCTCACATGCACCGTATATAAAAAAAAAAAAAAAAATCAGTACCGACAGGGGCCATTTTGCATAATGTGTCCTTGAATTAATACATTTATGGGTTTTTTTCTTATAGAGAAAATATTGTGCGGATACATCTGCAAATTCTTCTTAGTTTGTCATGGAATGTGCGTGTGATTAAGGAAAGCTGCTACAACCAAAACAATTACAAATAAATAAAAATAAATATAAGTAAAAATGTGAGAAGGTTAGAAACTACAAAACATTGTTTTCCACCATAAAGCAAAGTAAAACGAAGAACATGTAAATGGCTGGAAATATGGCCAGGGTAATGTTAGGGCTGCTTAGTGTGAGGGTTATATTCTCCAGAGGCTGTAAGAGTAAAACGCTTTCAGTAAAAAAAAAATAATACGGCTGTCTGGGGAATTGTTGCTAAATGATAAAGTACATTTCCTTCTACATATCTCTTGTCATTTATCTTTTAACTTGCAATGCGTTTCATTTTTATTTCTTTAATGTGTGGTGTCGGTAGAACAGAGTCATGTGTACCCAAGCCAGGTTAATTTAAGTGAAATAATATTTAAACAGAATCACATGATTCATGACAACATTGATTCAAATGACATGTCATTCCGCTATTTTCTATTATTTAATAAAATATCATTTATATGTATTTATTATTCATAAAAATCATAATAATGTACTTGATAAATTATTTCCTGGGCTGAATCAAAATGTCTCACAGGTGGATTCATTAAAAGGAAACAATTGAATTTAACTGTATACAGATACGTTTTGATGAAAGGGAGCTATATACCTGACTACTTGTTGCTTATTTGCAGCCCATACGGACAGTTTGTCATTTCACCAATGAGATGGTTGGTTCCCAGGGAGAAATAAACAGGAAGCTGCCTCTGACTGTATGTTTCTGGGTGTCAAATCTCCTCCTCTCCTCAAGGTTCATCTCCGCTTCACTTTGTATATTTAACACAGCCAAATAGGCATCACGCTGGAGGACACACACACGCAGTCAGAGGTAGATACAGCTCCCAGAGAGAGAGAGAGAGAGAGAGAGAGAGAGAGAGAACGTGAGAGAGAGAGTGAGTCTCCAAAGTGGATTTTAAACTGTTCCAAATTGCTCATTAGTGAAGTCGGGAGGAAAAGCATCGCCGAGGATTCTCCATTCGGAGGGATGGCGACGCTCTCCCCACTCTCTCTCTTTTTTTTTTTGCCTCTTCCTCTCTCATCATCATTTTGTCCTCTCCCACTTTCTCTAAGACCCATCCATCTTCTTTTTTCTTTTTGTGCTGCTCTCTCCCATCCATCTTTTTTTTCTCTGGCATGTGTGTCGAAGCTTTGTTGGCCTTGGGATGGAGTTGTCTAGCCTCAGATACCTTTCAAAACCCGATTGGCTTTTGACACGACAGCCCGACAATGTCCTAAATCTCCTCGCCCCTTCATTCTAACCCCGTGGTAAATACTGAAAATCAAGTTAAAGCTTTGACATGCATGTGTGATTTACACCACTGAATATGGTTTCATGCTAGAAGAGATTAAAGATGAATTTGACTGGAGAATAAGGCACGCCACATTTCCTCTGTGGTAAAAAGTGAGGGTTCCCTCTTAGAGTCATTCCAACTGAGCGGACGTCAACATTAAGTTTCAAGAGGGTTTAAAAGTCATTTCTGTGTGAAAACCGCTGTTTACAGAAACATTTAAATATGTGTCCATAATTTGAGTGATCCGTAAAAAAATATATATTTTTATTTTCCATCTTCCTCATACTGGCCTCAGTGGTATTTACAGCTACGTCAAAATCTCTAGGACGATATTTTGCCATGCTAATGCGCACACACACACACAATAATCAGCGCAGCTGCAATGTCGTGATGTCACCATCACACTGATACAGGAAGTGGAGTCAGGTGGTGACACTCAACAAGACGAGCAAATGTATGCAGCTGCCGAGAGTGAGAGAGAGAAAGGAAAGAAAGAAAGAAAGAAAGAAAGAAAGAAAGAAAGAAAAAATATAATATTGGGGAAAAAAGAGAGAAAGGACGATAACTTAAACTCCATATTAAACAGAAGCCATTAAAAAACCATGTACTACAAATGTTTCAGAGGGGCCGGTCACCCCCTTCACCCTCATAAGGTGGAAATCTGAAAATCAGAAATAATCTTTCTGACTAACACAAGTTTCCCTTTTTTCTTGATCCTTTCATTGGCAAAACATCTTGGGTGTGGATGGTAATAAAACCGCCGTGAAGTGAAATTCAATCATTCTGGGGAGATGCTTTCATTCCCCGACTTCAGCTCTTGAAAGACGTTGAAAATGGAAAATGGCCGATATTAAAGATGTGAAGACGCTCAGATCACACTAGACTTCTGACATTACAGAACAAACCACTCACTGCTCAGCGGAGGTCCCATTTTCACTCAGACTGCCAAAGAAAGTTAGGAAGATGAAATAAAAAAAAATAAAAAGATTTTATGTGACACAAGCACTTAAAGTTTCCATAAATGTTCATATTCACACATATATACTGTATATATATATATATATTTATATATATTCTTTATCAACTTATTCCAGCAGATTCATAAAATAAGAGCCTAGGAAATAGATCTCTAAAAAAAATTCAATAAAATGGAAATGGAAATATTACATATGACACATCAACTCTGGGTTTTCATCTGGTATTTTTTGTATCTTCATGGCTTTTGAATACGGCTTTGATTTGTCTACCTGAAAGTTTCCTTTAACTTTGCTCATTAAGATCTTCTGAATTTTCATGCCAGGCCCCATTGTATCCTCGCCCATAAACTATAAATAAATAAAATAAATAAAATAAATAAAATAAATAAAATAAATAAAATAAATAAAATAAATAAAATAAATAAAATAAATAAAATAAATAAAATAAATAAATATACATCATTCATATTTTATGTGGCTCCTTACTCTCATGCTTCAGCAGATATGTGTTCAATGATTAAAATCTTTAAACTTCCAATTATTAAGGATCCGAGTTCATCTTTTAATAAACTTTTCGTCTGATTTCCCAGTAGTTGGAGCGGTTTATACAGTATTTGCCTGAGTCTTTCTTTTTCCTTTATCCCTCCATTATAATAACACACCCCAGCGATAATGCAGAATCCTCTCTTTTCCTCAGAGCTCGTCACACATGTTGATCAAGGTGATTAGCAAGAAAAATTAAGCCAGTTTGAGATGATAAATCGCAGTTCAATTCGCCGGTCTACTTTATACGCCTCAATGCGTAGGAAGAAAACACAGCAGAATTAATTTCTTAATACTAAATAAGTACAGACTCGTCCACTCGTGTATAATAATGAATTCGGTAACTTAACTGGTCTCAGGAGAGTTTAAGCTCCGAGTCAAGAGCAGATTCCTTCTCGCCAGTCACCAAAATTACAGTTATCTGCAATAAACGTATGGAAATGTGAAAATGATATATATTTAAGTCATAGTAAAGCTCCTCTCAAAAACAAATAAGCAAATAGGCCAACTCAGATCCTTTAACTTCTGAGGCTGAAAGAATATTTCCACTTCACTATCATAGTCACAAACCTATATTTGGAATAAAATAATCGGGTGATTCACAGGTTCTCAGATTTTTATTTTTATTTTTATTTTTTTTTGTCAGTGGCCTGAACCACTGACCTAACACTGACCTAACCCGTCTTTCAGGTAAAACCCCGTCTTTTCAAACACTTGCTGCTAAAGTGTTGAAAATGTTCCTGGAGCCTGTGCCGCTCAGTGACCTTTGCTAGTTTCAGCTGCTCGGAGGTGGAAACATTTTCTTCACATAGTCAGGCCATCCACTTAACATTTAAGAAAACGAAAAATGTTGCCCCACAGTTTGAGGCTGGAAAGTCTAATCTGTGATTTAGAGATAAAAAAAAGGAGAACAAAGGGTTCCTAAAGGATAGTGAGAGTGTGGCTTTTTACGTAAAATATTTTTATATCCAAGACTAGAATTGTACCTAATAGCACTAAAAACAATGTTTTTGTTATAGATACACAATAAAAATAACAACAATAATAACAGCCAAGGGCCAAACTGCATCCTGCACACAGATTGTACTAAAAGATTCTATGGACAATAGAAGTGGTTTGTGTAAATACCTCCATCAGCAATAAAAGGGCCTGATGCTATGGCAACAAGAATTCCTGTTAAAGACATGATGCAGGGACATTACATCTGAAAAAAATAAAAATATGAAGTACTAATGGCAGCAGCTTAGTCAGACAAATGTGTCATGTTGATAATAAGAGGCATTTTACTCTGAAATGAAGAGATTAACCATGAGAGGGACTTTACTCTCCACCTTAAATTGTTTACATAGGAAATTGGAGCATATTGTGGTGGGGGGTATTATGATGCTATTTGTGTTAATAATGAGGTCACATTTTCTTTCTTCTCCTTCTATGTGTTTATAGAGTTTTTAGAAATGAAATGTTTCATATGATAAACATGTTTTGATGAAGCTGCAGCGACACAACGGAGGAAAAATAATCCAGAAAACCGAGGTCTCTATCATCGGCTGTACATCCGGCTTGGGGGAAATTGTGATTATATTGTGCTGGGTTAAGACTGCAGGCACACAATGCATTGTGGGATGATGAATGCACATATCCTTCTGCAATGAATATCTCTTCATTTTGCATTCACAGGTTAACTTAACACTATGCTGGATTTTTAGGGGAAATTATAAATTGTATTTAAAAAAAAGAAAATCTCACTTGTCATCGAGTAAAAAATCAGTTTGTCAAATTATTTCTCTCAAAATAATTGCACATTAAAAGCAATTAGCATTACAACCTCACATCAGATAATAATAATAATAATAATAATAATAATAATAATAATAATAATAATAATAATAATAATAATAATAATAATAATAATAATACTTTTAACAGTATATTCTTTGACCATACTGTACTTTTTTTCTGGGTCATTAAACATGTTCTCTACATTAAGGGTGGAAGTGAGTCGTGACACAATGCTCCCAAAAATGCTCACTCGGAGCATTTTGTTTATATAATGGAAAATTAGCTGACACTGTTAATGAAGCAACGTGACCCTGTGATATGATCAAAGAGCAGATTAAATAATTAATTACAAAAGTAGCTTAGTTATGAAAAACACAAAAGCAAGCATGAAGTAATTAAAGCAAAATGGTTGATAAAGGAAGGAGGCAAGGAGGTTTTTCTGTAGAGTGGAAATACATGAATATATAATATAGGAACAGTTTTCTGTTTCCTTTTTTTATTTATGAAAACTTGCTGTAAAAGCAGGATTTATATGAGACACGTCTCCCTGAAGTCACTTCCTGTGTCGCCAGCCGTCTATCTACCAACTTATCTACTTCCTGGTGTGCATCACATCTCAAAGTAGCAGCACTTTTTTTTTTTTCCTCTGACACGGTTCAAACTCGTTCAAAGCAACTCTTTGGCAAACAGAGCCGCAGAGGCCTGCAAAAACAAACTTTCCTCAAAGTTTCCTGTGAACACAATAAAAAAAGAAAATAAAAAAATTATAAGGATGCTGGAACTAGTCGGGAGTGTTTGATCCCAGGAAATAGAAAAACCCTGGAATCCATTTTCAGCCTATGGCCCGTTTCATTCTGAACATAAACCCATAAACCCATTTCTTTTAGCCCTTGGGAATGTTCTTTTTGTAACACCTTTAAAATCAGACCTACTCACTCACATGTACACACCACCACATTTACTAGGAGCACAATCAAATCACTGCTCTTTATACTATAACAATAGCTGTGACCAATAATTTAAACTGACAATCAGGAAATGAGAAAAGAAAAGTAGGAAAGGATTTCAAAACTAAGCCAGAGTAAAAATTCCCAGTAAGTGTGTGTGGGATTTTTTTTTTCTTTTTTCCATTTTTGAACCATTGCTTCATGCCATTTGCGCCTGCCTATACAAAGAAAAAAAAAAAATCTCATCATGTCACGAAGCGTCTGGAGTCACATAATGACCTAAACTCTCCCATCCTGACACAGTTTCTGCCCACACACCAAAAATCTTGACGACTAATGGCTCCAATTTCCATGTCAGAAAAAAACAAAAAAAACACAGCAAAACTTTCAGTTCTCTCTGCGACATTTTTCGTACTGTGCAGGTTAATAAATATTGCAGCTTGAAAAGGGGAGTTTGGTCTCCAACAGGGAAGCTATAAAAATACACACACACACACACTACACTGACTATCTGCAGGGCCTTCGGGCTGGGCAGTTTTAAAACCACCGCAAACACAAACTGACCGACCACCCACAGGTGATCTATGTGTTGTGTGCACGCCTGCATGAATCCCCGTGGCTGTCTCTTTGTGTGTGTGTGTGTGTGTGTGTGGGTGGGCGGATGGCTGGAGGTGACATTACATGACTGTGCAGTGCAGATTTAATGAGGGAAAATGGCAAAAAGCTGCTGGCATTTTGTGATGCGTCACCAGTCTGAATGTTTCCCCAGTGGAGCTTCACAAAGTGCAGTTGTTGTTGTTGTTTTTGTTGTTGTGTACCCTCTAACCAGATTCAGTGTATTGACATGATCTATATTTATTCTTACCTAAATATAAACTCTACTCTCGGTGTTATTCGAATGGCATATAAAAGGATTCTAAATAAATGGCCGTCACATAATATTAATACATTTTACCTGCCAAATAAAAACCACTGGATCCATCTCACAGATGTTTCTACTCAATTTTCTCCGTTTTTGATCTTTAAGAATCCACATACCTCAGGTTTCCTCTGCTCATCCGTCTATTTCTACTTTCCACTTCCATAGTGGAGTTGTTTCCATCCAGAGAATCGTCGATGCTGCAAAGGAGCGATTTCTCCTTCTCTCAGGACTCGTTCTGCTGAATAAAAAAATAAAAATACATTACTGGACTACAGGGCTGCACATTTCTATTTTGCTCTTTATTTTATTTGCACTTAATAAGAGAAAATTAAGTAACGCAAATGATTTCGAGGTGACGTTAGCACATTAAATTACCGTCCCCAGAGCTAGAAAAAATATATATATATATATATATTTTAAATTGATCATTTCTAAAGGTTGTACTTCATATGGTAAGTAACTACAGTTGTGCAGCAAAGTCAATTTTCTTTTTTTTTATTCATCATTAAAATATTCAAATGAGTTATTAGGGGGAAAACAGCATTTACACTTTATCAACAACACTTTTAGAAGTACAGTAATACATATAATAATAATAGTCATTAAGTCGGAGAGGTTAAAATAAATGCCTGTATTGTGATAGCAAGCCCAGCATGCAAAATGATTGATTGCAATATTTATAATATATATATATATATATATAATATTCTGAAAAACGGGAAAATATACAGTGAAACCGCCTGGGGACTTCATTAATACTCCAGTAAATGTGTGTGTGAGTCACACTTCCAGTGTGTTTGCTCATTGTCAGAAACCATCTGTTCCATTTCTTTTTTTTTTTTCTTGTAGTGGTACAAGTTGGACCATTTTTGTTTTTGTTTTTTGTTTTCTATAAGCGATCAAAATGACAATCTCTCCTCCACCCTGCTGGTAGCGGAGTCAGATTTCCTTTGGGGTTTAGTGGATTCATCGGGAGGCAGAGCAGACCATCTGCCGCGGTAAATGACAGCTGACATTTCATGTCGTGCACAGAAAGCTGCTGCAGAGAAAAGGTACGAGGCTGGAGACTCTGAAAAAGGTCTTTGGAGATATTGAAAGCTGATTGAATGTGCAGCGTATTGCCAAGGTCGGGTCGCATGCGCTCAATTAGAACACGCGTTTCAGCGTGTACAGCACCAGGGTCTCCTGTGGAGATTGTGTAAGTTTTTGATTAAAAAAAAAAAGAAGAAGAAGAAGAATTCATTATTGAGTTTTGCGCATAAGAATGGCATTCATCGTGATTCATCGCAGGAAATAACGTGATGAATCGCAATTAAAGCTTTTAATCGTTGCCCAGCACGAATAATAACATGACTAATGTATGGCTCCATGTATTCATGTAAAAAATGTGTGGTAAAGTCTACCATATTTAGTACATTTTGTGGCATAGATGAATTTCATTTTTGGACATTGTCCTTGCTTGGAGAATATGGGTCTCATTTATATCATTATTGGGGAAATTGAGACGGTTCAGTTGTTAACACAGCTGTTGACACTGTAAATAGTTGTTATGTGTCCAGAGGGTAGAAATACAGCCCAACGTTGACTAATCCTACAGAACAAAATGTGTCCTGAGGGTAAGATCAATTCCTACCTGTATTTAGCGGGTTTTGTCTTTTCAATGTTGATCCACGCTCGACCTGGAGAGAGAAAAAAAAAAAACACAGAATGGAAAAAGCACTCCGTCAAGTTCACTCATATTTGAATCCTCTTATGTTGGAGCCATGCAGCTGAAAAACAGGATCCAAGACGGTTTCCTCCAAAACTGCAGCAACGCAAAAATAACAGAGGAGGAATTCTTTCACAGAAGCCCCACTACTCTAACTCCTGAAAGAGGGCTTCTGCTATTCTGTCTGAATACAGACCTTTAAGCAGCCAAAAGAGAAAATAGTCTCTCGTCTAACTTCATATGTGGAGTCCATGAGATGAATTGCAAAATTGGAGCAAATGGAGCCGTGTGGAAAGAATAAGTACATTTTTGTCTTAATCCTAAAATCCTGGTAATCTTTCAGCAGGAAAAATGATTTGAGGTGAGATGGTGCTCCACTGAACACGATCCCTCAGGTTCACGAGGTAGTTAAAGAGTGGTTGAAAAAAGGTCGAGGAGGATTAAACCTGAACATCTGCTATCTTCCATTAAAGGAAACTTCTCTGAGCTGTAATGACCTGAAAGGTGCTTTCACTCATTTCAGGGTGTGAAGATATTTTTTTTATATGTTTTTGCTTTCACCACCACATCAAACAGATTTGATGCAGAGAGCCAAATGTTCTGAGAGGAAACTCGCTTTACCTCCAAATCATTCTCCTCTCATCGCAGACACCCAAAAGGATATTTCTACATTTATAAATCTCCAACGGCTCAGATTCAGGCTGAGAGCTGCCGACACCAAAAAATATGGAATTATGGCATTGGAAAATAATTGGCATAACCGTTAATGATATTCATCAAATCCCATTGATTATTTTTTGTCCAGTGTCAAAAAACTCATTACCATACACTCATATACCAGCAGCAACAAATACTGTTCAGCTCTGGACATGATCTGACATTTTTCCAGCAGAAAATAAAACTGTGGACAGGATGATATTACTTATCTGGACTGTATATAAACATAAAAAATACATATACCCTATAAAGTAAGTCAAATACTTCCGATCACACAGGAGGAAAGTACAAAAGTGGAGAATTCTGCATCTCAGCAAAATATGAAATATAAAACACATTCGCTCTGCATGAAAATATGCCATTTTCTATTTATAATTCACTTTCTTCTCCAGAGAGAACAACAAACTGTTTTTTTTTCGGTATTCTGGCACAAAATATCTACTTTTTCCACCCTGAGGGAATTCACAGAGAGGGAACGCCATCCTCCTCCTCCTCCTCCTCCTCCTCCTCCTCCTCCTCCTCCTCCTGTGTTCACTGTGGATGGAGGGAGGACAGAGGAAGAGGAGGAGGTGAGATGACCTATTAGAAAACACCTGAGGGGGACGAGGGATGGGGGCGGGGCTTAGGGAGACACCGTGCACGGTAACACCAGGATGCCAATGTAACTGTAGCACGCTCCGGAGCTGCGGGTTCATTTTTCGATTATCTGCTCCTTCACTGGGAACGAGTCTGGACACTTTTATATATATATATATAAAAGATATTCTTTTTTTTCAGATACGCGGTTACATGAAAAAAAGGAATTTTCGGCATCTATCTTTTTATTATAAAAATAGTAATTTGTATACACAAAACACAAAAAAAATGCCAACCTTCTCCAAAGTTTGTTTTTTTTAACAGTAGGCGCTAATTGCTCCTCTTCATTTTAATGGATTGTATATATGTATATATATATATATATATATAGCATATATAAAATATATTCTTTATTTTCGGAGACGCGGTTACATGACAAAAAAGGAATTTTCGGCATCTATCTTTTTATTATAAAAATAGTAATTTGTATACACAAAACACAAAAAAAATGCCAACCTTCTCCAAAGTTTTTTTTTTTAACAGTAGGCGCTAATTGCTCCTCTTCATTTTAATGGATTGTATATATATATATATATATATAGCATATATAAAATATATTCTTTATTTTCGGAGACGCGGTTACATGACAAAAAAGGAATTTTCGGCATCTATCTTTTTATTATAAAAATAGTGATTTGTATACACAAAACACAAAAAAAAATGCCAACCTTCTCCAAAGTTTTATTTCTTTACAGTAGGAGCTAATTGCTCCGCTTCATTCGGTGGATTGTCAAATCCATGTAGGAGGTGAGGACAGGCACAAACACAATGTTTCACGGAGATACCTGAACGTGTGCACAGTTTACAGCCACACGTGTAATTCTGTCAAGAAAAAAAAAATGGAACCTGCAAGAGCTGATTTCACTTCCTCATTTATTTATTTTTTTTGCAACCAAAACAATACGATTTCTTCATTCGTAAAAAAAAATGGGAAATTCAGCATGAGAGTAGATGCTGCCCGTCTAGTCAGCGCTGAGTTTTCTCCTCACAGTAATTCCACTATCATAGCCGTCTTCAAAAAAAAAAAAAAATGTTGCCATTGAATTATTGATTTATAAACTGCTCCTCATAAAAGCTGTGATATTAACTCCTCGTTTTCTTAAGCGTTTTATTTTAAAGGTCCCCGTGGCTCTGAATCCTGTTCACACTTTTTTTTCTTCTTCTTCTTCCTCCTCCTCCTCCTCCTCATATTGATTTGAAATTGAATCTTCTGTGTTCGTGTGGGCTAATTACCTAGAACTGCAATAATCCCACTGAACCCTGTGCTGCTGCTGCTGCTACAGTAACAGGCCCCTGCACATGTAATCCAATATTTGTTGTGTGAATTTTAATGTACGCGTAGGTCACAACGGGCCCCTGCAGAGCATGTATATATATACTGTATATATACATACACATAGTAAATACACACATCAAACACACAATAACTCAGGCAAACAAACGCACAACTTAGAGATATGCTTCAAAAACAACCATCTCTCTTTCTGTTTCTCAGTAGCACGCACACACAACCACACAACCACACACAACCACACAACCACACACAACCACACACAACCACACACACGCATGGCTCAGCTGGGATTAAAAAAAAAAACATTTGTTGCTAAGGTTGTTGCTCTCTTAAGTGTGTGGCTCATCCCCCGTGAGTGACTGGAACCACGTTGTTGTGCGATTGTCCATTCCGGCCTAATGAAGTGTGGACACCTGTGTGTGTGTGTTTGTATGTTGATGATACTCTATTCACTCTATCTTAATCCCGGCGGAAAGGCCGGAGCTTTCCTCTGGTAATGGAGCTCAGGATTTAAATTTAGCGAGACGTCAACACCTGGCTCATAGCTGCAGGATTTCTTGGACTTAACTCGGCGACAGGTCCCTCTGTCACTCATTCACTCCCTCATTCACTCACTCACTCACTCAGACAAACAGCATGCATGCATTTTGTTTTTTTCCTCTAACGCTGCCATGGTGGATTTTCCAAGACGTAAGCTTTTCAGCAACACTCAAAACTAAAAACGAAGCTCTTGTTTTGCCAATTGATCCACCCCCCCCCATGTTCTACTTATTGTCGTATTTCTCGACCCCCCCCCCCCCCCCCCCTTCCCACTCCACATACTATTTAAAAATGAAAGTGGGTTTGTAATGAGTCGGAGGATTACAGAACTTAGTCAGCACATTGGAGGCTATGTAAACTTTCCATTCAAGAGAGAAATTGGGGGAAAAAATTCTCAGCTTTCCATGCATCATCATTAATATAATCATACGCTGTGGCGCGGAGCCAATTGTTACCGCGGCTCACAGCTCTGTTCATAATCACACCGCACTTGGCAACGCAATTTGAAACAGCCACGCTTTGCAATAATCTTTGAGAGGCACTCCAGTCCGACTTGTCAACACAACAAAACAGAGGATTTATAATAAATACTGTATATAGGGTGAACTCTGCAGATGTGGGAATAAAACCTGCACAACAGGGAGTTCAGGCTCCACCGGGTGTCAGTTTTAATTCTGTGCAATTATTATTATTTTTTGTGTAACTTCATGGCTTCACAGTGAAAAGGCACGCGTCAAAAAAAACCAACACACATCTGCCGCTTTGCAAAATGTTCAGTTCCACCGGTGCCAGGTTGAAAGAAGCGTGTCTGCACGCGCAGCTGATTTTTCACATTAATACGTCATGCAAATGAAGTGTGAGCCACAACTTTGTGTTGTTTTTGCCCATGGTGCAGTACCGACCAAACACACTTTATAATCTCCGGGAACAGAACATCTCCCAACTTCTCAGAGCACAATACATTTACTGTCAATAAATTCAAAATGAATATAAAACTGAATATATTCCATCTCCGATGCCGTGAAGCACACTTCAAAAAAGGAGTCCCCACTGCGGGTTTTTTCATTTTGTGCCACATTTTATTTATTTATTTTTCCCTGTCCTTCTTAATCTGCATCCCAAGAGGCCTGTTCCAAAACCAGAGGAGACACAGAGTGAG
Source organism: Colistium nudipinnis (assembly GCA_016785305.1). Lineage (NCBI taxonomy): Eukaryota > Metazoa > Chordata > Actinopteri > Pleuronectiformes > Rhombosoleidae > Colistium > Colistium nudipinnis. Next base: position 129,816 of record JAFBJU010002829.1, on the reverse strand, counting down.
GAGACAACGTTACGCTCACCAAAAGATTAATATTTTGTATATATATATACATTTGAAAGAATGCGTATCATTAGATATATAATCCAATGTGTTAACTAATGGTTATAAAGCGTTTAGCCTACACTGTTGTTAGCTTAATGATAAATCTAATCAATAGGAAGAGAGCAGACACCAATTAACTTTATTGATTATACACAAATGTTGAATTAATCCACTAAATACAGTTTTTTCTTAATAAGAGACATGTTACACATTATAATTAGTGCTATAATTGTTTAATAATAATAATAATAATAATAATAATAATAATAATAATAATAATAATAATAATAATAATAATAATAATAATAATAATAATAATAATGATAATGATCATAATAATATATTACTTGTATATCTGTAAAAAAAAGTGTATACTATTTAAGAGTATACTTTGATCAATAATGGCGATTTGAATGGTTCAGGATACTGTGCCATGTAGCCAAAAGTATACAGACACACAAACACATATCCTGGGAGTTAATTGTGTGTCTGGGAATCTCAATCAAACTTAAGATTTGCTTTAAATTATGAAAAGCACATTAACACAATCCAGCCCAGTAGGTTGTGTTGCGTGGGGAATGTTGCTCTATTATTGCACAAACTGCTGCATAAAAAAACAAGAGTGCGGATACTCCTGAGACGGTGGACACAAATAACGCACAACCTACTTTCAGATACGTGGACAACACAACGTCCTTATACAGACAGTCGCCATCATCTAGTAAATACATCACCATAACCTCTCTGCATCTTACAGATGCACCGAGTTCCACACCCGAGGAACAAAGACTGTAAGTTTTGCTTTTTGAGTGCAAACAGAAAAAAATGTGTCGAAGTTTGTTGGTGGTAAAAAAAAAACGACATCTCTGTTGATTATAAAGGAAATCAAGAGGAAAAGGCCGTCATGGAATCCATCCAGGAAATGAAAAGAGGGCGCTGACTGCTCCACTGGAGAATCTGTCAACAGCACTTTCCTCAAACTCATTTTCTAAGTCTCTGTCAGTGAGCATCTCTTATTCATCCCCCTCTTCTTCTTCTTCTTCTTCTTCTTCTTCTCCTTTATATTCCCGCTCTCACTACAGAGGCAACATTTCATTTTAAAAGCTTTCTAGCAGAGCAACTTTTACGCAACTTTCTTCTCACGTCATCCCCTCCTGGATCAAATGGTTTTAATCTTAATAATGATAAATGATATCATGATGAACGCATGATTTCCTGTGGAACATAAGAGGCTAACATGTTAGCTGTTAGCTCGCTATTTAGAATCATTTATGAACTATTTGAATTTCCCTGGTTAATATATCGTTGTTATCACTTTTCAGTGATTTTACGTTTTGTGTCTTTATCATTTAGTGTCTTAAGAGTGAAACAGATTTTTGTTCCCATTAACATTGTTATAACTGAGTGTTCCCCTGATGAAGGTCACTAAAGGTCGTGGATTAATTGGCCCTGGCCTGAAGGCCCGCCCCCATCACGGAGGCGTCCTTGGTGTTCCAGTTGTGTTAAATCTCTCAGACAGAAGCTTGCTTTCACTAGAGGTCAGAACGTAGTTAATCTCTGTCTCTCTTCCTTTCCTTCACATTCCTTCTCTTCCTCTCTTTCTTCTCCTCCCTCGCTGATTCTGCAACTCTAACTCTCTCCATCCTCCATCCTACATTCATAATCCTTCTTTTCGCTCTTATATTTTCAAGAATTCTTCCTCAATGTTGATTCACCTCATATACATATCTTCCTCAACGTTGATTCACCTCATATACATAAAAGCGGGATAAATACTGTATACATATATATATATAGTATAAAAAACTAAAAATATATAATATATATATATATATATATATCTTTTATATTTTGGATAAATTGTAAAAAAAAAAAACCCAAAAATTGTTGGATTAATTCTGTCTATATATATATATATATATATATATAATTAATGTGATAAGAGCATAGAATAAAGATTATAGACATATGTTGCACTAATTTAGTCCTTCCTGCGTATACATGCGTACAGTGTGACTTCCTGCCTTATTTATAGGACTGTGAATGTCAGAGTCCACAGAGAGCATCCGTCAGTCAGGCTGAGTCACTGAATCCCATTCAAATCACATTCAGTCAATAATAAATAACTGTTCCATGTTTTAGTCATTACCGATATGCAAATGCGAAACCAATCAGTCACGTCTCCAGCCAATAAAAAACACTCCTCTCTTCACCTCCATCCATCACACATCGCCCTCCTCTCAGACCTGAGTCCCATTGTCCTAAACTCGTCACCTTCCACTATCTCACCCTCTCCTCCTCCCTCACTCTCTCTTTCTCGTCCTCCTTCCCTCTCCTCCTGTCATCACTGTCACGCTCTGCCCTGAAGCGTCACGCGCACACCATCATATGTTTATTCCTGCCAAGCTGAGTTTCCTCCTTGACTTCCCTCAGTGTTGGTGTTAGTCAGGAATTGAGGGTCGGGAGTTTCCTCTCAGGGGGGTGAGGAGGGGGGGGTCAATTAAATATTTATGGTTCAACATCCATTCAAATGTTCAGCGATGGAGAAATCCTGTGACCGGAAAAGTGACATGACTTGTTTGCGCACAACACGCGGCAGGGGATGAGCAGCGCTTGTCCGCCGCGTGTGTGTGTGCGTGTGTGTGTGTGTAGATGATGTTTTTTTTTTTGCCCAATACTTAATTGACAAACCAAGAGGAAATCTGGTTGCTAGCGAGTGAGTGTACAAATAAAATCACACATCAAAAAGAGTAAAAAGATATACAGTATATGAGGTAAAATCCAGACCGTGCAACAAGTTATATGCATCATATATTATAATATGCAAATCAGTGAGAAATGTCATAAATCCCTGAAACGCTGCAGTGAAAAACCTCCGGGTTCAGAAACTCTTCATGAACGGAGTCTGACCCGGGCAGATAACCCATCCCGAGCTCTCCTCACGGGCTGCTGCCATTTATCAGCATGGACAGTATTTGCATATTTATGCCATGCGACCCTTTCACATCCTCAGAGAAAAAAATCACATCCTCAGAAAAAAAAAAAAAAAAAAAAGCTTTGACCAATTTGAAGAGCTGAAGTGGTGAATTGGTGGATTGATTGATGACAAAAGTACAGAGCATGCACGACGACTGAAAGGGGAAGAAAAACTGCAAGTGCAACAACCAAAAAAAAAAAATCAGAAAAACACAGGATCACCATAACAACCATTCTAATTTTCTTTTAATGATTAAACTACGGTCTGTGTATTATGTGTTTTACTATAAGACTGTGATCATAATCATGATCAATCAATCCTCTCTCTCTATATATATATATATACTGTATATATATATAAACACACACACAACTGTAACTTTAGTTCCAGTCCAGCCCCGCCTGCAGCTCATGTCACCATAACAAGCTCCTCCCACACTGATGCTTCCGCAACAATCAATCTAATAATCATAGATAATAATGATAAGAATTTTCCCGTAAATAGGGGAAAAGTAGTTTGTAGCGATTACATTATAAAGTTCATATAAATTCCCCAGGATGCTGACATCACCATTAAGCGGGTGGCTGTGGGTGGGTGTGTGCGTGTGCGTGTGCGTGTGTGTAGAAACCCTGATTCAGCAAAATACAGTCAGCTCCAGAACCCTGAATCACACCGGTGAGGCACACAGGCAGACACGCACACAGACACACACACACACACGCAGTGCGGCACGGCACTGAGGGGTTAAATGCCAAAAGTTGTGTGTCATTGTGTAGCCGTGTAGGGAAACGCTCCCTGCCTCTTCCTGCTCAATAAGTGCAGAAAGAAAAACAGCATGATTTATTGATTATAGGTAATATGGAAAAAGACGGCGCTCTGATGCTGCTCAGCAGAATGGATTGTGGCCGTGTGCGTGTGCGAACGCCTATGTTGTGCGTTTGCTTATATGCGTGTGTTTGTGTGTGCGCACGGCGCCTTTGAGATGAAAACCGCTATATAGGGCAACTCGCATGACCCAAAAATGCGCACTTCCTCTCCCGTTCTGTCTGTTGGCCTTCATCCCCTCCTCCCCGTCTCAAATGGGAACATGGTATGTGGCCTATCTACTACCCGACAACCTCCTCTGGGCATTATGGCGCACTCGCACACACACACACACCCACCCACACATGTCAATCGATGCTGCAGGCCTACAGCAGGCGGGGCTTAGGGCGCAGCTTACCGCGGCTCAGAGAGTCAGATTGGTTACAGGGGAGCGTCCCTGAACCGGAGAGTCACTACAGCAACAAACAGCTGATGACTGAGCTTCTTCAATGACATTAAAACACACACACACACACACACAGAAGACACACATCCCCGAAAACACATCTGATTCTCAGCCTCCAAACGCACCTCGGCTCTTTTTCTCGGCCCGTGGCCTATTTCCTGCGACCTGCTGCGCTTCCTGTTTCCTGTTTGAGCCCTTAATGGCAAACATTTTCCTCCAAAGCCAGATTTGACCTTTCCGACCCGCCATCCACCCACAACTGTTGTGAGGTGCAGAAATGGTATCGCTTCTCAATTTCGGATGTTAAACACGTTGGGGGTGGTGGTGAACAGCTGAATAAACCAAAAATGAGCAGATTGCACGTTTGGTTTATGAGTGACTGTTTGGCCTTAATCCCCATGTTTGGCTCTCCAAAAACAAAAATGGCTTTTTGGCTTAAAAGCGCAAACCCTTCACAGTTGGCGAGGTCTGGGCAAATTGTGGCTCGTAGCAGGAAGTGAACAGCAACAACCACCGTGAAGAATAGTGTAAGAGACTTTCCCTGACTGTAGTGGATTTAGATTCTATAAATAGAACCGTGATGGATCAATGGGTGAAATTCCTGTGTCTGCTACAGGAGATGAAGATTATTCTCATCCTCTGGCTCACTGACCTGAGACTGAACTTCAGGACGCCGTTTCTCCGTCTGCTCCAGAATCCAGAAGCTCAACTTTCCGCATCTTTCTTCTCCATCTTCTCAAACCAAAGTCCGGGCACCTGAGGAGGAGGAGAGGAGGTGGTGAGTGGAACAGATGCGTTGTCCAATCAAACCCCGTACAATAATCAATTCTTATTTTACCTTAGTGTGATGAGAGATGAAGATCTGAAGATAAACACCTTCTGTCCCGTGGTGAGATGGCGTGAGACGTGGTCCTCTCAGTCCCTCCTGACCTGTGGAGACACAACTTATGATCACATCGTTTATTTCATGAATCCGTCCTCAAGGTAATTTTTTTATTCTCCATTTATTATATTAAACTTCCCCCATCCCAATTCCAACCAATTTCTGTCACTTTACTTCTATCCAGCAAACATCGTTTTTTTTACACAAGGGAGAATGCCAGAGAACTTCGTCAGGCCAACATCCACCAATAATCCCAGCCCCGCCCCCTCGTCTGCACTGCGTCCTGGTTGGTCTGAAGAGCTGTCAGTCAAATTATATCCGAGTGTGTGGCAACTCTGCCTGCCGACGAGCAAGTCTGCAACACCCCATCCATCTCAATTGCAAGTGCCTGAAAACACACACACACACACACTTAGCACACACGCACACACGCACACACACATATATAGACAGATACATACACACACTTGCTTTTTCTGACTAACATATACACACACACACTATGTGAGGGACTTGGGAAGCTAACAAGCATGTGACATTGAGAAGGGTGAACAACAAGGCAACACACACACACACACACACACACACACCCACACACACACAAACACACACAGTACATCTGCATGCATAAATCAATAGGCCTTCTATGGCTGAATTTAGTAAGGTCAAACAGGGCTCACGCTGACGGGAAACAAGAAGACAGTGAGCGTGAGCGTGTGTGTGTGTGTGTGTGTGTGTGTGTGTGTGTGTGTGTGTGTGTGTGTGTGTGTGGGGCTTCATGGGGGTTGTTGTATAATGGACAGACTGAGAGTGAATGAAAGCATCTCTAAAAGGAAAGGTAGGGAGAAAGAGGAGGAGGAGGAGAGGGTAAAAGAGAAGATGAAAAGAGAAGAAAGAAGAGACAGGAAGAATAAATGAGGAAGAAGAAGAAGAAGAAGAGACAGGCGAAGAAGAGGAAGAGGAGGAAGAGGAGGAGATCAATATGAGACATGATGAGTGAAGGAAGGATGAGAGAGGAAGATATTTTTCAGTTTGTCTCTAAAACAGAGTTTGTTTTCTCTTCTTGGATCAGAGAGCGCGCTCCGCTTTTATTCCTCCCCTCCTGCTACAACTTCCTGTCGCCGACAAAGGTTCCGCCCCGCCGCTGGTCGTGGCCCGGGGTCAGGCCGGAGGGCTCTTTTAGGGGAGGCACATTTCCTTTTTTTCACAACCTTGGACGTGTTTTTGTGTGTTGACCCGTCACTTTTATCTTTGTGTTTTTTTTTTTTTTAGAAAACCCTCATTTAAGAGGTTCTTTTCTAGCAATGCTTTCGAATGGGGTTGATTTTTTTTTTGGTGAAAAAGAAGAAAGTCAGATACAAGGCACATATGCACCCACCCTCACACACACAGACACACAATCCGTTTTACTTACTGTACATTGTTGACTGCTGCGTAGGTCTGCACATTTCAGGCTGTTGGGAGAAAAAATAACATTGACACATTAGCATATTGGCAAATGACTCCAGGCAAAACGTTTCCTTTGCGTCTCGTCGCTGGTTTTACGACGTGTTCGGAAAGAGACAAACAATGCAGGATTTTACAACTCTCTGGTCACGACAACTGCAGAGACCCAACTACTGGAAATGCATGAAATCACTGCATTTATCTCTGTGGCCGAAGTCCTTCACACACACACTGCCACCACTCAAACCAAACTATACAAGACCTTAAAGAACATGAAACATATCTGAGCAGAGTGTAAACTACACTGTTCTTTTAATAATAAAAATAAGTCATTAAATAAATAATTAAATAGATAAATAATTAAATCAATCAATCAAAAAAAAAAAATAATAATAATAAAAAATAAAAAATAATAAAATAAAAATAATAATGATAATAATAATAAAAAATAATAATAATAAAATAAAATCATCCAACATGGAAAACAACAAAGTTGCCATAAGGGGTAGCTTTGTCCAAAAACATTTATCCGGGTGATGTCATCTATTTTATTTACAAAAAAGCAGAAAGTTACAAATGTGACGCACCAACACCACATGCACAAACTTTAACCACACTTTACACAATAGGTCTGTGCCACCTCCACCTACTTCATTGGAGTAGAAAAACCTAACTTATTTTAGATCAGCGATCGCTGCCTCGTTGCTCCTGATTATAAATATTAAGTGTGTTGCTAGGAGCTCACTTGACAATTTCAACTGGGTTCACTCTCTCCATGCTGGAGCTGTTGGACACATTGTAGCATGAAAGGTCCAGTGTGTAGGAGTGAGAGGTGGTGGGTGAACGCCACAAAATTAAATCTCTGCTGCTGATAAAGATAAACAAATGGATGAATTATTCTTGTTACCGGGCAATTGTAATTGCTAAAAATTTGTTGTGAATATATTAATTTATTTTAATAAATCATACACACGAACCGGTGAGTAGGATAACAACAGTTGTGTTAAACTGATGAGGTATTATATATATATATATCATTTCCATTCTGCAAAGCAATGAGTCGCAAAACACGTTTCCACGGCAACAGCAGACTCGTATTTTTATCCTTCGGGCGCCTGCAGGGACAGACAGGAAGCACTGATTTAAAAACATAGTCCATCCCGACCCAAACTGTTTTCCGAGGATGAATTCACTTTGGAATCTTTAAATTAAACTGATGAACTGCGGCGAGGACAGCGGAGACACGAGCGCCAATTGTCAAAGAGTCGGCGTCGATCTGAAATCTGAATCGAGTTGGCACACGTGGAGGGTGATCATTTTGCATTTGCCAGTGAGAGGCAGAGGAAAGAGCCGAAAAACAAATGTGTTGTCTATATTCCATTTCAAAGATTCTCTGCTAGGATGCTGCCTGTACTTCATTTCAATATCTGCTTGCGTTTTCTTCTTATTTCTGTTCATAGTCTATACCTGCAGGAAGTACCGGTTGCAGAGGTCAGGCCCAGCGAGGGGCAACGGTGGCTTCCGCAGATTGTTTGTAGAGTCTAATGCGCATCGCCATTAATCACCGCGGCGGTTTGGCTTTCACGTCGAGTGCAGAACATTAATTTATATGGAAATGTGCCATTTACATTTCTGTCCATAATGTATCACACTCCCCGACGTTATTTTATGATATATATCTGCGCTGCAACACACACACACACTCCTTTTCTGCAGCAATGTGATTTATGTTTAAGTCCATATACAAACTGAATAATTTCCTTAGAGCTTTATGTAATTTTTTTTTTACTCTAACTCTATTATGGTATGAAACACAAGCCTCATGCTTATTGAATGCTTCTGACACATAGATAGAACACACATAAATACCAACGTGGGGAAAGGAACATGGTATGGAACGAGGGCTCTGTCTGCACATACAAAGAAGAAAAAACATGAATACACATGTAACACGTGTGCTCCTGCACACATACTCATGCATTCACAATGTAAAGCCAACACTCACCCGCTGGATGAGCCGACGTCATGCGCTCATTGACTTGGCCTCATCATTTGCATATCCTGGAATGAATAAAATAACATACATCAGGGCTGCGCTGTAAAAACGTTTCAGGCGTGAAACGGCTTTCCCAGCGACTGGGAAGGCAGCAGATAACAACACGCGTGATCTTTTACCGTGTATGAGCCGTGTGCACAGATTGATCTGAGCCATTTTCTCATCTGCATAATGTGTGTGTGTGTGTGGAGATAAAACGCGATGTTTAAAAAGATGTAAGCCGCAAAAGAACTAATGGAAATAAACCCTGACACACATTTTAATGGGAGGCCATTACGTGGCATTTCAGGATAAAGTGCAGTTTATGCAGGGTGTCACTTTTTTTTTCACACATTTTGTGTTTACTCAAATACTGCTATACTATTTAAATCATTTTATATCTTAAAAGCTGTTTTTCTTGCACTTTACTGGAGTGGGTCGGCTCTCGGTGGAAATTTACAGTTTTTATTTCATTCCAAGACATTTCTCCAGGAAATGAGCTCCAACTCCTCTACATTTATTGGGAAGAGCAGTTCACAATGCATCCATTGATTTAAATAGCTTAGGTTAGACTATAGACCAGTGTACATTACACAAACAGTGTGTGTGAGCGTGTCGTACGTATTTTCATACCCAAATCACATCTGTGGATGTTTTCCAATCCTTCAGCTCCTTGATTTGTGTGGTGACTTTTCTCTGTTGAAAAGAAAAATGTATACAAAACACACAATATTACTTATTAAGCATAAAAAAAAACATTTGGAAAAACTATAACAATCCAAAAAATACAAGAGGTTCATAATGGACTCTCAAGATCTCCCATGATGGGGAAATGTGGAATCATTATTAAAACCACCCATGTCAGCATCTTTGTTTGTGTTAGTAAGAGACTCTCAGAGTCAGACGAGGCCCGAGTGTGAACCTTTGTAAATCAGCTGCGATGCAAAAAAAAAAAAAAAAAAAACCGAGTGTGAACGTTTGTAAATCTTCTGCGATGCAGAAAAAAAAAAAGCACTATACACTGAGGGATGGATTATCTGCTCTGACTTTCACTCCTCTCTGAAAAAACATCTGTCCTCTCTTTTTCAAAACATGAACATGGTTGTGGGTGTAGGAGTTAGTTCTTCATCCGTCAGCTGACCACAGACACATTTTTAACATCCACTTGTCATTACAGTACCAAGCGTAACTTAAAAAAAAAAAAAAAAAATGTTTAATTTCGCCCTCTGGCTACTCTTAACGGCTCCAGCAAGATTTGACACCAGAAAAAGGTGAACGCATATATTTACATCAACGGCCCCGCAGAGGTCAAACTCGGGGGTCATTTCTGACCCGGATGGATCCAAATATATGTATTTTTTATAAATGTATATGAAATACAAATCTTTTTTTGAGCCAATATGTCAGATCTGTCAGACATGTAAACAAATAATCTACCTGACTAATTAAACACAACAACACTTCTCCTGCTGCATCTGTGTGTGTGTGTGTGTGTGTGTGTAACTTTGTGCGATACCTTTTCATATCACGCATTGTCGTTCAACCCGTTGTCGTGTGAAAACTTGCTATTAAATCCCCCGCATTCAACCCATCGTCGAGTCGTAACGAGCACACGCACACACTTTAAGTGCGGCAAACAACAAGCACACACACTGGGAACACTGAGTACACAAAAGTGTGGCACGCAACAGTGGCGAGGAAGCAGAGGAGGGTTTTAAGGTTGTTTGCCCAGGGCCACGTCAGCTGCCGGATGTTGATGGAGACTCTGCCTCCGCACCACGAGAGGAGCTCAACAGATGCACGGTCCCCGCAAGTATAGTGTTAACACACACACACACACACACACACACACACACACACAGCTCATATCAAATCACAGAGGCAGAGAACAGCTTGCAGGGTGTGTTGTAATTCCCCCAGTTTGTAACTGCAACATGTTGTAAAAAGAAAAAAAAACAACAGATTAAAGAGCCTCGTTAGACAAAACAACGGAACAGCGGAGGTGCAGAGAAAAAAATAATAAAGTGGAAAAAGAGAGAGAGAACGGATGGAATAAAAGGAAACATTGATGTGGGCAGTCTGTCCATCCAAATCAGAGACCCTGACATGAGCGTGAACACATGAACAAACGGATGGAAGGATGAAAAAATGGATAGATAGAAGCTTCCCCTTTGTGGGTGTCCAATCTCTCGGCTCCATCAACACCACGCACACACAGGAACTTGTTCTGTTTTCAACTAGTGCACCGTCAACAGTGGCGCGCGAGAGAGAGAGAGAGAAAGAGAGAGAGATAAAGAACTGGTAATATGAGCGCATGAGGGCGAGGGCGCACACCCACGCGCACGCGCACACACACGCAGGTTTCCTGCCTGAGAGCTGGTGGAAAAAGAGAGAGAGAACGGATGGAATAAAAGGAAACATTGATGTGGGCAGTCTGTCCATCCAAATCAGACCCTGACATCAGCGTGAACACATGAACAAACGGATGGAAGGATGAAAAAATGGATAGATAGAAGCTTCCCCTTTGTGGGTGTCCAATCTCTCGGCTCCATCAACACCACGCACACACAGGAACTTGTTCTGTTTTCAACTAGTGCACCGTCAACAGTGGCGCGCGAGAGAGAGAGAGAGAGCGAGAGAGAGAGAGAGAGAGAGAAAGAGAGAGAGATAAAGAACTGGTAATATGAGCGCATGAGGGCGAGGGCGCACACCCACGCGCACGCGCACACACGCACACACACGCAGGTTTCCTGCCTGAGAGCTGGCAGCGTCCTGATTGAGTAAACACTGTAAAAATAATAAATAAATAAAATAACAAACTGTACATATTGATAATGTACAATGGAACTGGTTCAACTGGAGACTCGGTGGATCATAATAAAACTTCTTGGAAAACACATCCTGGGACTGGAACACTTCAAACTGTGAAAAAATTAAAAAATAATAAATAAAAAAAAAAACCTGTACCATGTAGTTACAGGTCATACAGCGATGACATCATCACCTGAGAAATAAAGACACCACGAAATCAACGCACGTGGAAATTGGGACGGCCGCAGATATAGATTTCATTTGCCGGGGAAAGAACATTGCTTACGTCGTTTGTCTGTACATTGGGTCAATCCTGAATTCTCAACCACAGACGGGTCCTGTTGAGACGGAAAAATAAAAATGCACATTCAATGGTGATCTAAAACCAAACCAGGCTGAAACGGACAGAGTGAAAAAAAGAAAAAGAAAAATATAGGAACAATGACCAACCTCTCACCATCTGTCACCACAGGACAAACACACAACGTCAGGCTGACCTTTAACTGTGGACACACACACGTTGACTGATCTTCATCTTCACTCCATCTCCATCTGCTCGATAACAAAAACAGCCAAGATACACGTCACGGCTTGGGAAAAAAGGCCAAAAATACAAAGTACATAACATTCACCCGATCATGTGAATTGTTTTATCGCCCGTTCTTTATTTAAATTCAACTTTTTTGAATTCCTCCAAGTCTCATTGTGGGTATTTACCATGTTGTTTGACACGCACAACAAAAGACACAATCTCCTCAAAATAAGATTAGAAAAGGGATAAAAGCGATGTTCATTTCTTTGTCAACACATTAAAAACCCATCTGAATGTTTTGTGACACACACACACACACACACACACACACACACACACACCTGCTATACAAACGGCTTTGATCACGCGGCTTCGTGCGAAGGTTGTGTACACAGAAGATTAGAATGAACACCACACTGTGGGTGAAGGTTGCGCTGCGATGGCATTTGCTTTAGAATCCTGTTGGAAGGTACATTTCAAATTCACCATTAGTAAGTATGTTGATGGTTTTCCTGTGAGGTCAACACACGTAGAGTAAGGTTCGACATTTAAAATGATAACATAATCCGCTGTTAAATATGGACATTCAAAAAAAATAATAATAATAAGATATATCTGAAAAAACACACAAACGTGAACACATACGGTCATTTAACCCCTTTTTTAGAAAATGAAATATGAACCAGTCATCCAAAACAAAGAGAAAAATGGTGCCTCACCCTCTCTGGAATTTGATGAAACACGAAACATCAACAGAGGCCACAAACAGTGAAGGCGTCCTTCAGGGGCCAATTCATTAGTGAGCTGCAAAACCCCGATCAATCGGCACGTATCAGGGATCATAAGGCAGCTCAGGTGGAGGGAAAGACAGCGAGAGAGAGAGAGAGAAGGTGAGAGGGCGAGCAAATGAATGGACGGGGAGAGAGAGAGAGAGAGAAAACAAGATGGATGGACGGGAAGGGAGAGGAGAGGAAGAAATAATGATTTTAACCCCGGATGGATTAAAGGCGGAACCCCAAGAGGGGACCTATCAATCACAAAGTAAAAAAAAAAACAAAAAAATCTATGTATTCAGTATCGACTGCATGAAAAAGTTATATTTAAGTTTGCATGAAAAAAAAAAAAAATGAACTGCATGTTGTAAGGGGTTTGAGTGGCACATAAAATAAAATGAAAAAAATCTATGTATTCAGCATCTACTGCATACATGCCTTAAAGATTTGTTGCTAAATAGTTATATTAGTTATTGATGAGTGACATGGAAGAAAAAGATAAAAAACTATAGATCAATATAATAAAATACAATGTTGAACATCGTCTAAAAACCCAAATACTATGAAGGAAAAAATACAACACAGAAACAAGACCGGCTCATCCTTCATAAGCAAAAGTTGGTGCTGAGTATCAAGAACATTTCTTTTGTTGTGACAAAAAAAAAAACGAAAACATAATATTCACAGTTATTCATCATGCTGTGCTGACAGGAAAATGTCACAACAAACGCACAAACTGAAGTTTTTTTTTGTCCCCTAACTCCGTGTGACACAATGATTCAAAGCAGATGTTCACACACGTTAAACAAGGAAAAAAAAAAAAAAAAAAACATGCTCAAAAATATCAGATTTAAGTTCTGAGCTCAATGCTGTAAATCATCGGGATGATTTGTGGATGGAGGCGACGCATGCTGGAAAAATTTAAATGAACAAAAATCACATTACAACAAACGGGTGACAATTGAAAGGAAAAATATGAATATATATAATATTATGACTTGCCATGAAAAGCCCAAATCTGACATAATAACCTTAGTGACATCTGCATTATATTTTTGGGACTTGTTGAGGTATAAAAAGAAGCTCAATGATCACTGGGACAGCTTTGTTTGTAGCACTGACATTCACCACTTCAATCCAGATTACAAAATCTGCATACCTCGGCAGGATTATAAGCACCATCAACCATAGCCTATATCCTGTCAACCGTACACCTAACAGAAAATAGACAAAAAGATTGCGTTCTACTGACGCAACTCATTTATAGCCTGTGGGCGAAAAAAAAAAAAAAAGATTTAAATTGTCCTGTTTCATGACTGGAGGGAGCTGTCGATCAAGTGCGGTGTGTACACAGTTTACACAGCTTCGATTACGGGCCTAATATATGCATATATCCATATATGGGAAGAAACCTGTGTGGTGGCTTCTCAGGTTAAATATGCAATACTTAGTGGAATATAAAGTTGAGCTTGTTAATAGCAACCAGATAAAAATAAAAAAAGCTTGTCCTCATTTCCACCTGCTAAGGTGCGGAAGAATGAAAACAACCTACAGCAGACGTCAGATTAAATGAAAACACTCTGTCTGTAGTAACAGGGTGGTGGAAGCCATTTAAAGTTCCTTTGGGGTAATGATAGGATAATAGTGCAGGTGGTTTCGGGTGAGTTTAGACCAAAGACAATAATAATGATGACAGTTATAGTATATTACATTGCATGTTCTCCAATAGATCCCAATAAATAATACACATTGGACAATTTCATATTTCGTTTTTTCCTTTTGGATACAATAATAAGTGAAGGCCTTGAAAGCAAGGTGTGCAACTTCAATTTCAGTTTAACCTTAAAAAAGAAAAGAAAATGTATTGAATAGCAATTCAAATGCAATTATTAGTACATTGCATAACAGCAGTTTTGATAAGCCAATACAAGACAGGTTACTTTGTGTGTATAAATCTATTATTGTCAGACACATGTTAATAGAAATAATATCACTGGATTTGACTTCACTCAATTATTTTGTGAGAGCTGGTGTCAGTTTTTTTGAAATTTAAATCAAATTTAGCTCAGAAACTCATTATCCTTTTATCCAGACCCGGCCAGTGCAAAAAAAAAGAAAAGAAAAATATTCAAATGACAGCATGTGAATGAGAAATGGAATTAAGGTAATGTGGTGGGAATGGAGGCCCGATAGAGCCTGGAGGGGCCATACGGTAACACCCGGTGGTACTGTGTGTCTGTATCCATGGAAGAGCAGACAAATGTATAATATTATTTGTGGAGAGTTGTCGTGCCTGTGCGCAAAGTTTGCACAGCGATGCTGAAGTTTCACGTCCGCAGGGGCTCATCAAACATGCACAAGTCCATCTGTGCCACCATAAGTTCAACAAAAACACGTTAACTCTCCAGGAACTGTCGCGAATAAGTCATTCGGGAAAATGATCAAATAAATTGACAAGAATAATGGAAAACAGAACAGGCTTTGTCTATGACCATTATTCCAAAAACATATATATATTTTTAAACTTCCTCTCTCTGCAGAATTCTTTGAGTGTCAGTGATGTAACTGTTATGTAGACTGTAGAAAAACATGTTTGCACAATTTAGCATTGTTCTTAAAGCTGTGAAGGACAAATTAAACCGACTGTTAGTCGGGAAAAAAAAAAGATGCTGCACCACAGAGAGCCAAGGGACACATCAGATAGGGTTCCTAATAAAGTGCTCAGTGAGTGGATGTTAAAAGCAACTCAATTATATTCAGAGATGGTCAAACTGTATCAATGAAAGTGACATTTCTGTTATATGAGACATGAAGCAGCGTGAGCACAAAGCAAATCATTTTCACGTAACACAAAGTAACACAAAGTAACACAAAGTAACACAAAGGAAACTTTCGACCCAATAACAAATAACGTGCAGTCAAACAAAATGATATGTGAGATGAAAAGAGATGACAGAGAACAGACGCAGTTACCACCATAAAAAAAAAACATCCCAACACTTACAAATAAACAACATTTTTCACAGCTGTGTAAAATAAAAAAAAATACAAAAAAACATTCTTAGTACAGTATAAATAAATATCTGATTTAGGACGATTTCAACTTTCTTGCTGCTTCAATTCTATTGGAGATGAAATACTTTTATGTGATATACTGTATATATATTTATATATATCATTGAGTTTCATCACGTATGTAAACTATCGCATTTGTTTTGATCATTCTGGCAATAGGAGCTTTTTTTTTCTTTTTTTTTTTGTAATTTCTCGTTCTCCATGTAGATTCTGACCCAGCGCCTATATTTACCGACTCGCTCGCGGAAATGATGAAAATTGAAAATGAAATATCATTATCTTCATAATCAAACAACGTTATGCAACGTCCTTTAGCCACTAAAGTCTCAGATAACATAAAGTCCATACTAAACATGGCCTTAAGGACACATGAAGCACGTGAGGAATCACCATTTGTGGCCACTTCCACACCGTAACCATCCTCCCACACAAGGACTTTTCCAAAACTGTGCCCCCTTTAAAAAAAAAAAGGATCTACAAATAATAAATGAAAGAAAGAGCCCGGTTTCTCCAGGCAACCCCACCAGACGTGAATATTCTCCGAGGCACAGCGGGGAGGAATCCCACAGATAAGGTTCAGCGCTGGGTTCCTAAAACCGACTCCACAGCAGGAGGGATGATAACCAGGGAAAGAAGAAGAAAAGAACCAGAGTCAAAAATACACTTGAGTGTTTCTCCGTTTTTTGGGGGGGAAGCCACGGAAGAATAAGCCCCGCCCCCTCCCTCTCCTCAAAGACCCCGGGACCTTCCAGGAACACAACCCCACTCAGGAGCAAAGTCACTGCAGTAAAGTGTTGGCCTGGAATGACATGTTTCCAGCCAATTTCAAAGTTTTTATTATTATTTTTTTTTTTTAAACCTATCCAAATGATGTTTCTGCTCCATTACAGAGGTAAAAAAAAATGAAGACAGTGGAGGGAGAGAGATGGAGGAGAGAGAGAGAGAGGGAGAGTTTGGACAACCCACGCCCCCACACACACTCATCCCGTTTTAGTTCATAACCGCCACGGGTATTCATAATTAATAAGGACAATTCTCCTGCGTGTGGATGAGTCATACTTTCTGCTACTTGGTTCCCCAAAAGCCCGATAGGTTGGATTTACACAGAAAAAAAAAAAGCAGATGTGAATTTTTACTCCTAAAATGGAACAGACGTGAATGTTTGATGGGAGGCTAAAAGCAGGACGATGATGCATACAACGATGATAGCCGGAAGACAATAAATAAGGTCAATGCCACGAGAAACAAACATTTTCCCCAAAGTCAAAAGAAAAGAAAAAGAAAAGAAAAATTGCATTTTAAAATTCGGACTTTCATCAGGATTTTAGGGATGGATCCAAACTTTGAATGATCGTTAAGCATCATAAAAGATAAGTATTTAAGGCCATCAATAAGTTAAGCTACATAATACAATCAACGGCCAAAAAAAAAAAATGGCGTCATCATCCACTCAAATGAAAGTGAGTGAAATCTTTAGGTGACCTTCAGTAAAGTTAATGGAAAAAAAACAAACTAAGATTTGTCATTTCTATAAAACACAGAAATGAACCTAATTAACTTTTTTCCATTACTGCTCATAGATTCTAATATAAACACTACAAACTGGGCTTTTAAAACACAGACAGAGTCAAAACCGGTAAAACAAGTTCCTCTCCACCAACACTAATGATGAACTAATGTACTAATGGTACTTGTTGCCTTAAGTGCAACAAGTACCAGTTTCCACAGCCAGTTTTGTCCAACATAACAGACTAGGCAAACACATGATATGCTTGAAGGGCAGCCACTTTTTTTTTTTTATATATACACACGCACAAAACAAGTTGCGCATCCCGTCACTGAAGAGGTGTAGAGCGTCCAACACTGAGCTGTCACACAATCCAACTACTTTCTGTGGGAAAAAAAAACAAAAACAAACCCTGAGTGGGAATTAGAAGGATATTTGGCAGATTTTTTTTTGTACAAGTAATGCAGCACTAGAAAGAGGATTTCAAACTAAAAGAAAATAGGTGGGACACAATGCAAATAGGTGCCGATTTTAATACCTTGATTTCAACATGATTATACAAGAGGAAAATTAACCAATATACAGGAGATTTATGACTGATAGAAAAACTGTATTTATTATACTTTCCAAGATACATTCTATTCATTTGTAATGTCAATAAACACCCAAAATTGTAACTTAACCATACTTTTTTTACCTTTTTTTTGTTTAAATAAGGACCGGATAGAGTTAAGTCGATGAAATCATTTTTCGAAATAGAATCTGTCCTGACAGAGATAACCTCAAACTAAATAAATTAAATAAAAAGTATTTCAAGCCATCATGACTGAGCATTTTATTTACTAATATTGCACATGGTGTTTTTATGATACGCTTCCTTTTCCTAATCTGACAATTTAGAGCCTCAATTTGCAGCCCCCTCCCGTTCCCAGCAATGCCCCCCAGGACCAGCTCAAGTTTAATGCACATTTATTTTGGTTGCATAATGTTAATAAGAAACCTTTTACAAGATACTGTGGGAGATATAAGAATAAGGAAACTGCTTCACACTCTGTCAGGCCTCGATCAGAAAGGAAACATCACAGATCACACGTTCACAACTCTCCGGGTCACTTCCTGTGGCCTGGAATCAAGTCCTTTCCCGCTCTTTGTGTATTATTCTTTCTTTTTTTTCTTTTTTTTTTAAATAATACCAATAACTCTTTAAATAACCTGCATAGAAAAATAAATGAACTATGTTGTTAAATTTTTTTTCCACTACGAATTGAGTGCTGACAAGGGAGAGGCGGATCACCGATTCAATTCTAACAGCGGCTTGTGTGACAATTCCGGCTTGTAGTCTCTTGATGATGATGCTCCATCATACAGAATGTGTGTGTGTCTGCGTGTGTGTTTGTGTGGGTGTGTGTGTAGATGTCTGTCTTTCCTTGTAATTTACAAACCAGTCCCACAGATACAAATAATGTAAGACTTACAAAATAAATTCCAGGTTACGCTTACATGGCAAGCAGCTTTGTAATTTCTTTTTTTTTTCTTTTTTTTTTTCCTATCCTTGGTTTTTTTTTTCAATTTTTTTTTCTGAAACAACGTCCTCTGACAGTGCATGTGCCGTTAAGATTTCACCCAAAACATACAGGTACTGTAAGTATGCAATTTTTGAAGAGAAACACAACTCCATTCAGAAGACACTATATTTAACATGGCTCTTTACACGAACAAAAAAAAAAAAAAAAAAAAAGAAAAAAAAAAAAGAAAAAAAAAGAAAATCACAAAATCATTCCCTCAAGAGAGTTCTTTGCGGCATCGTTAATTCCAACAAATACTAAATAGCCTTCAGGCAAAGAGCAGGTTCACTGCAACTGGTGTTTAATCCAGAAACAAGATGGCAGACAGTCTGCAGCCCAGAGAACAAACTTAAAAAAAAAAAAAAAAAATGCAAGAGTAGCATCCGCTGAGTCATTGATTCTGTTAATCTTATCCCAGAAGAAGTGAATTTGGATTCTTTCCAGAGCAAAAGAAAAACAACAGCAACCAATGCTGCCACCCTCCATTTTTGTTCCCTCTCTTTTTCTTGCGTGAGGGTTGAAGACGGCGAGGGATATTCTCAAGCACAGTTTTCAAGACCCTTTTGATTTGGTTGGAAAAAAGGAGGAGAAAAAGTCGAACGACAAAAATAAAAAAGGAACGAAAAAATGGACTATGACTGTCTGGTTTCGCGTTTGTTTTGTGTTGTCCTGTTGTATAAATTGTGTGTATTTTTCATACATTTAGTGGCGTGGATGATCCAAAAAAAAAAAAAAAGAAAGTATCTTTTACAGTGGAACACGTCCACACTGATTCTACTAATAGCTTTGTAGTGTGGAGCCATTTTGTCCATCTCTGCATTGGTCATTAAGGTTTTCCAGAAGGCACTTTTTGCTGTGTGTGTGTGTGTGTTGGAATGTGTGCATGTGTGTGTTACTGTGTGTGTGTGTGTGTGTGTGGAGAAAGAGAGAGAGGGATGGAGGAGGGTTGAAAAATGTATGTGCGGCCCGAGGGAGAGCGAGAGAGAACCAGGAAAAGGCAGATGTGTGTGTGTGTGTGTGTGTGGCCGTCTGTCTAATGTGTGTGTGTGTAATCAATGCGCTAACACAACAGTCCCCTACATTTTACTGAGTGCAGTCTGCTCCTCGAGCACCTGCAGGTAATCAGGCGTTCCTTGGAGCTTGGCCTTCAGCTCGTAATACTCACTCTTCCTCTGCTCCACCACGATCTTACTGTGGTTCCCCCCGATCAGCGACGACTTCTTCATCTTTTTATCCAGCGTTTTCTCCGGGTAGCGGATCTCGTAGCCGCCCATGCCTATACTGTTGAAATCCCTCTTGCCGTCCAGGAAGTTTTGAATGAACATGCTGGGCTCCCGGTTGGGGAGGAACTCCTCCAGCTCGTCGATGGTGCTCAGACGTTTGTTGCGCTCCAGCGTGGAAAGCGCCTCTTTGTCTTTGTCGCCGCCGCCGCCGCTCCGGAAGATGATCTTCTGCCTCTGCGAGTCGGCGAACTTGAAGCCGGCGTCCATGTCGGAGGAGCGCCCCATCCCGCAGGTGTGGCTCTTCCCGATGTGCTCGATGGTTTGGGGGATGAAGGTTTCGCCTCCCAGGTCGTCTCCCGGGATGGAACCCTTTTTGCCAGATTTGTGACTGTGTCTGCGCAGCTGCAAGGACATGGAGCCGCACTCCTGGTGGCTCCCCAGCCCCTCCTGCCGGCCCACCGGCTTCTTATTCCGCCTCAGGACGAAGACCAAAAGGCAAAAGGCCACAAAGACAGTGACAATGAGCACGACCAGGATGCTGAGGATCATGATGGAGAGAGGCACGGGACCTCCCGGCGGAGCTTTGCCGACTCCGGCCGGCGACACCGAGGTCAGGAGCGGGGTGGCGCTGGTGAGGATAAAGGGCCGTCGCGCCACGAGCTTAGGACACAAGATCTCGTTTTTCAGGAGGCGCAGCTCGATGTTGGCGAACTGTACGGGGGAGGCGCACTTCACCTCTTTGGCGGCCACGCCGTCGCTCAGCTTGTCCAGCCAGAGCTTGAGGGCGACCAGATCGCAGGAACACTCCCACGGGTTCCCGCCCAGGTCTATCTGGGTCAAGGACTGCAGCTGGTCCAGGACGCCGCTCACCGGCAGGGTCATGAAGTGATTGTTCTTCAGATTCAGCCGCGCTAACGACACGCCGGCGAACACGTAGGCCGGGAGACTCCGCAGGACGTTGTTGTTGAGATACAGGAGCTGCAGGTTGGGCATGGAGTCGAAGGTGCCGGCTAAGATTTCTTTTATGGCATTGTATTCCAAATACAGGTACTGTAGGTTGGAGAGGCCCAGGAACATCTCCGGGTGCAGCTGCTCCAGCTGGTTTCCGTTCAAATACAGTCTCCTCAGGTTGGTGAGGTTAGAAAATACACCCTTCTGGACGGTGACGATTTGATTACTGCCCAGGTGTAACAGGTCTAAGCCCTCGAAGCCTTGGAAATCACTGGGGCTGATGTCGCGGATGTAATTCCCACTCAGGTGGAGTTTCTTGGCGTTGGGGGGTTTGGGAAGGAGATCGGCCAGGTTTTTAATATTCCTCTCCTGACAGCTGACGCTGATGCCAAAGTCCGAGGGGTGGGCTTTACAGCTGCAGGGCTGCGGACACGTCAGCGGAGGCGTCCGCGTCTGAAAGGAAATGATCTGACTGTTTCTGCCAAAGGGCGGCAAACCGGCCACGATCCCATTGCCGTACACCTTAGACGAGTCGGTGGTTTTGGGCGATTTCGTGGCTACGGGGGCCACGGTGGTGGGGGTGCCTTTGGACGGCGAGTGGCCGTCCTCCGCAGGTGGTGCCGGCGGCATCCGCAC
This sequence comes from Colistium nudipinnis, assembly GCA_016785305.1. NCBI lineage: Eukaryota > Metazoa > Chordata > Actinopteri > Pleuronectiformes > Rhombosoleidae > Colistium > Colistium nudipinnis. Next base: position 108,090 of record JAFBJU010002829.1, on the reverse strand, counting down.
GTCAAAGTCACTTCCTGTCCCCATGGGACAGAGCTCCTGTTTGTTGGTTTCTTTCAGGAGCCGCCCGTACAGGTCGCTCGGCGTTTCACATATGGCCTCGCCGATAAAAATATTATAGGGCATGTTTTCAAGCCACGCCTTGAGCGGCGCTAAATCACAGGTACAATTCCAGGGGTTGTCGTCCAGCTGCAGCTCCACAATGCGTCCAATGTGCTCCAGAACCCCCAAATAGGGAAGTTTCTGGATCCGGTTGCCCCTTATATCCAGGTGCGTGAGCGAGGCAAAGCGAAAGATGTTGTCGGGGAGCACCTGTATGAGATTATCATTCAGGATTAGCACTTTTAGCCGGTGCAGTTTGTTAAAGGCTCCCTTTTCAATGTATTTGATCAAGTTGTAGTCAGCCTGGAGGTATTCCAGGTTTTCGATGCCTTGGAAGGTGTCCGCTCGAAGCACTTTCAGCTCGTTATTGTTCAGGTGCAGCTGCTTCAAGGCGCTCATCCCCTGGAAGGCCCCCCCCTCGATGTTCTGCAGTTTATTGTTGCCCAGCTGCAGTGACACAGCGTGGGTGAAGTTCAGGAAGGAGTTTGGGTAGAGGATGATTAAGAAGTTGTTCTGGAAGTTGAGGTGGTAGAGGGAGGAGGCCGGCGGAACCAGCTGCGTGGGCCGGTACACCGTGATCTTCTCGCAGTTGACGTACAGCACGTTCTCCACCGACATGCAGGAGCAGGCGCTGCACGTCTCCGCCATCAGGTCCGAGGCGGAGGGGTGGGCCATCGGGGGTCCGTCCGACAGGGAGGGGGAGGAGAGGGAGGAGGAGAGGGAGCCGGAGAAAGAGGAGGAAAGGGCTGCCAGCAGGAGAACGAGCAGCATCTCGCCGGTTAGAAATCCTCCCCCAGAAAACCATTTAGTAACCTTTAAAAGAAAAGACAAGGTGCGTGCACACGCACACACGCACGCACACACACACACAGTCAGTACATATGTTGAAACCAGCCCACACACACACACACACACACACGCACGCACACAACGCAAACCATCAAAATGCATTCAATATAGCTGCTTAAATATTCCCCAAATAATGACAATAAACCTATTTTTTCTCACCACAGCCTTCTGCATATAACACCAGATGCATAAATGAAGCACATTTATCATCCACTTTCTTTTTTTTTTTTTGTTTTGCCTTTTCTTTTCTTTTCACAATCGTTGCAAGCTTTGACTTTGACACAATGATTCACGGCGATCAGCGGACGAGTCGGAGCGTTTGACGAGAGCTGAGATTGTTCGCTGCTGCGGGGAAAGTGCCGTACGCTCCATAAATGACTCGTATCCACCAACTGCTGCATCTATGCACCTTATTCTCCACCAAACACCAGGCGACGTCTTAAAGAATATGTCTCAGACAGCCCCGACCATTATGATCATCACCCCCCCCTCCTCCTCCTCCTCCTCCTCCTCCTCCTCCTCCTTCGAAGCACAGTGAACGGAATCAAAGTCAAACGCTGCAGCTCTCTCTTTCTTTTTCTCAGGGCTCTCATTTTAAAAAAGCCAGAAGCGGCAGTGGCGGCGGCGGCGGCGGCTCCATCACTGAGCAGCACATTCAGCTCATTTAGGAAGAAGAAAAAAAAAAACAAGTGTGAATCCAAAGATGGGACTCATGCCCCATTCCTGACATACTGCAAGGATCACAGAGGAACCATTTCTCACCCCTACTCTGCATTTCCAATCGATTCAATTACAAAAAAAAAAAAAAAATCTATTCATCACCATCACCATTATCTTGAAGGAGTGTAAAATATGTAAAAAAAAACAAAAAAACAGGGGAGACTCACCCAAAGCTGGAGTGGAGGTGGATGCGGCTCCCTCTGGAGACACGGAGCAGCGTCGGGGATGCATGGATGGGCCGAGGAGGAGACACTTCACGGGGGCGCAACAAGCTCCTCTCCTGCCCCTATATCCCCATGTAGGCTTCGGTGTGGCTCAACCCCAGCAGAGAGCAAAGTGGAGGAGGAGGAGGGGGGCTGAGGAGGGCTGAGGAGGGGGACGGGGGGGGGGGGGGGGGGGGGGGGGGGGGGGGGGGGGGGGGGGGGGGGGGGGGGGGGGGGGGGGGGGGGGGTGAGGAGTTGAGGCTCGGATTTCAGCCGATGCGTCTCTTGCTGACAGGCTCCTCTTGCTTCGAAAAATCTGCCCGACGGTCGCTCGGTCCCCAAGGTGGCCGCACTACCTCCATGGGGGAGCAGTCATTAGGTGGCAGGGGGAGACACGGAGGGAGATGAAAACGAGAGAGAGAGAGAGAGAGAGGAGTGAAGAGAGAGAGATAGAAAAGAGAATGAGAGAGCGAGAGAGAGGGAGAGGCAGTTTTTTTTTTTAGAAATGTGGACTGCGCGTCCGGAGACTCCAAGGCGTGAAAAAGAGCGCAACGCTGCAGGAGATGCGCCGAAATAAGTCCGTCATTCTCAGAGTTCTTTGTCTACATATAAAAGAGGAACTCGTGAATTGATGAAACGGCAAAAAAGAAGAGGAGGTAGAGGAGGAAGAGCGGCTCTGCGCGTCTGGCTTCAGCGACCTGCAGCCATCCGGTGGAGAAGCACCGGGCGGTTTGGAGCGGAGTTGCGCACCGGGATCATGGCTCAGAGGGCAGGAGCGGCCGAAACGCTCCCATCAGGTTCCATCCTCCATCCGGGCGATTAATCCAACACTTATTCTCTCTCTCTCTCTCTCTCCACTAATCACTTTATCTGCAGGAGAAATGTATCCGCCATGAGTCCCGCATCCAAAAACGACCTCAGAGCCCCCGTGCTGGATGAAAACGAAGCAGCGCGGAGAAGGAAACCGGTGCGTAAAAATGAATAATGCAGTTATTCAGCCTTCAGTCCGCTGCGGTGCCACAGACTCCGCGCGTCCTCCACACAAAGACATTCTCTCTCTCTCTCCCTCTCTACACACTGCGGGGACACAACACCATCCTTTCTTTAAAAAAAAGAAGAAGAAGGAAACACAGTCATTATCCAGACCAGGAGGAAAAGAGAGCAAGTTCGCAGAGACGTGTGTTTCTCCTCCTCAGTATCCGTGTCAGGAGCTGAAGTATCTGCAGCCGCATTCACTGGAGCTTCCCACACGACTACAGGAGGATGATGGGATGTGAGGAGGGAGGGAGGGAGAGGGAGAGGGAGAGAGAGAGAGAGAGAGAGAGAGAGGTGGGGAATCTCTCAAGTGTTGAGAATAAAAAGACTTCAGACCTTGATATAGATCTGTTGTTTTAAGTAAAAGCTTGAATCTCTTTATTTTGGTTTATTATCATCTGCTTATTACACATACACTCACACACACACACACATATATATATATATATTTATATATATATATATACATATATTTATATATGTATATATGTGTGTGTGTGTGTGTTTTTTTAATATTAATAGAAGTTGTATTTTTCAGGTGCAACGCCAAATTGATCAGCAGGGAGTGTGTGTCCGTGTATGTGCGCATGTGAGTGTATGGGTGTGTGTGTACGTTTGTGTGTACCTGGGCTCAACATAGTCCAAGCGCGTTCCCGAGGAGAGGGAGACAGAGAGAGAGAGAGAGAGAGAGAGTGGTTAAAACCGGCGGCGCGCCTGTGAGCGGCATCTTAAACAGGAGAGAGAGAGAGGGAGGGAGAGAAGGAGAGAGAGAGAGAGCAGAGGAGAGGAGGAGAGGGGGGTTATTATTCAACAGTGCAGCAGTCAGACCGACTGCATGAGGGGAAAATGGAGGAGGAGGAGAATCAGTCAATCAGAGTCTCAGGCCTTTCACATTTTCCTCTGATGGTGCGTTTTCTTTCCAGGAAAGCAGAGAAAAAGGAGGAGAGGAACCATGTCACTACCTACCTATCTATCCATCCGTTTACCCTTCTATCTATCTATCCATCCATCTTTTTTAATTATTGATGGGGGAAGACACCCATGGGAGCTGGAACCCGGAAGCTTCACCTGTGGTTTCCTGTTGCAACAGGTGACGGAGAAAGGGAAGACGGGAAGTGTGGATTTCACCGGGCCGAAGCGCGAGGGTCCACTAAGTTTGATTAACTCCAGAGAAAAATCATTTAAGGGGACAAAAGTCGGATAAAAGTCTTTTTTTTTAAAGAAATGAATACAAAAATAAACACTCGAGTGCAAATGGGATCATCCTCCGGCAGAACTTCCTGTTACTGATATTATTGAAGACGATGAGACATCACGGGAGAATGTGTAATGAAGTGTAAATACAAATTTTGTTTTTGATGTCGTTATACGGATAAAGCGCCATGAATGAAGAACTCTTCAAAACTGCAAGTTATTTTGTTTTCATGCAGAATTCACACTCCGTTATTTCTCACTAAAATCACTTCATTCCACTTATATATAAAAATAAAAGAAAAAGAAAAAAATAATATTCATGCCGACATAAGATAACTGGGGTGTGGCTGCATCCTTTCACACACACCCCCATGGCCCCCTGCATGAAGAGAGTGTGTGTGTGTGTGTGTGTGTGTGTGTGTGTGTGTGTGCTGATATTTGACAGTCTTGGACATGTTCCTACACTGGCTGTGAGTGGCCTGAGGGAAGCAGGCCTACGAGAGACTGAGCCAGACAGTTGGCAAAGCGTCAGCTTCCGTCTCAGCTGTCATTGGTAGTCTGGCCATGTGGCCGAGACACAGCTTCCTGTGTCCAAACATAAAACAAACAAAAAAAAAAGGAGCAGAAGAGATATAATCTCATGTCCTAATCCTGTTTGTGGGATTTAAAAAAAATGAAGCCTTTTAATATGTCTTTAAAGGCATTCATGTGTCACTCTAGTGGTTTTGTGGATGATGGGGTTTCCTGTGCTGAGGGTTTAGTATTTCATGTGTCGCCCCCATCTGGATGGAAAACGAACTGCACCTCGTTTCCACGACACACAGGTCAAAAAAACAATTTATCTCATGAGGCAGAGTGGATTTTTTTTTTGTCTTTCTTTACATTTCAAATACACAATTTAGATGGCAGGGAGGATAATGTTTCTGTAATCACTTATGACCCAACAGTGTTTTTTTTTTTAAGAGTAATTGACTGAACTTGTCAGGGCCAAAGTTAACACTCTGTGCAACAATGACGTTTAGTATGATGATACAATAATAGGAACAATGAGGGGCTACTTACAGGGAGTGAAGCATTTTTAACCGTCTATTCATAAGCTGAAAATGTTCTCTCAATACGAGGCCTGCCATGCGTGCAGTGAAAACAAGTCTGCAGACTGCATGATGCAGTGTAGAGATTAACCATGTTTTTACTGCCTGTACCTGTCGGTTTTACCATGGGGACAGTGTTTTTATTCAACGGATGCAGCAAAGATTCATTCAAAATGTCTTCTCGCCCACACCAGTACTCAGATGGATAGTTCTCCATTTTTTTTTTCAAGCAAGTTCACTTTAAATGTCTGTTTTCTGACGCAATTGAACCCCTTGAAAATGAAAAAAGAAATATATATAATATCAAAATCTCTTACTTGCTCATCTCCAGGACGAATCACGGGGGTCTCTCCTTTCTTTTCTTGGGCACCTTGTTCTCAATGAATAAGATGGAGTGAGATCTGGGACTTTCTCTGGGACTGGGAGAACCAAGAATCCAATAGATCAACATCTCTCATGCTGTAAAAAAAAAAAAAAGGTAATAATATAACATAATAATACTACTAATAAAAAAAATAATAATAACAATAATACACATAAATGATAATAAAACAACACAAAATATTGCCTTCAATTAACATTCAGAAAGCAATACTGTATATACAGTGTATCACAGTGAACCTCCCAGCTGTAAAGCATCTATAATATATGATCTACTGTGTGAGATATTGTGTAAGAAATGTGTGAATTATAATAACATAAAAAGGTCCTTTGATGCACTTAGAAGTGGCTGGAGGTGAAAACTCTTGTATGATTACGCAATAAACAAAAGATTTCACATTCCAATCAGTGCTCAAAGCAATCGGAGAATAGTTTTTTTGTATTATTGTTTTAATTAAGCCACACCATGCTCCTATTCAGCACTCTGAGTACCTCGCTGTTCAGAACAAGAAGAATAAGCAGCTCTGGATCATTTCTAACTGCGGCCTTTTCAAGGATTTCGTTCCTTTCGAGGAACTCTTCAAAAACAACTGTGAGTCAACAACCTGATGAACTCCTGGCTAACCGGGGCCTTGGCGCCACACTCGGCTCCCGAGGTCGCCCAGGCTGCCATTGTTTCACAGCTCGGCTCCAGGGCGGGAGCACGATCTGAACGCTTAATAAAAGGGCTCAGTGAAAGGCTCCCGGAGTTATTATTGCATAGAAATAATAATCATAAAAAAAAACAGACCAATCTGGGCCTTATTGCCATATCAGTAAAGTTCCCCAACAAGACTAGAACGTATTTTTGTTGCTGGGGACTATTTTTAATGGAGGATTATTTTAGCTTCAGTGGAGCAGTGATCCTGCCAGTGCATGTTCCTCAGGTCTTACTACAGGCGCCAAGTTGTATTTAGAACATTTTAGAGTAGCTCACATTAGTCTGAGAATTATATTCATTATATATATTATTAGCAATAACCAATAAGCCCCTTCCAGCAATGAAAGGACACACCCCATGCTCCAAAAACAAACACAGATAAGTTAAAGTGGATGAAGGGATGGAACCACTTCTATATCAATGTAAATATTATTTAGTAGTTTAAATTTGTAATTTAGTAACACAAAGTAACAACAGCGTGGCTCATTATCCAGGTATTGAAAATTGAAAGACGGATTCCCCTTTATGCTCCCCGTGAGACCGAAGTTGCATAAATGAATGAATAAATAATGGAGTGATAAAAATAAAAAGCGTTTTCATGCTGGCGTGTCTCAGAACGCGAGCCTGGCAGCAGCTTGGAGCCGGGCTGAGGGGCTGAGCGTTTTTTTTTTTTTTTTTTTTTTTAAGTTTTCCTCTGGGCTCTGCACCTCACTGATGCTCAGCAGATGGGCAGCGGCGGGTTTTGGTTTTAATCACCTGCCGTCCCGGGACGCAGCAGTTTGTGATTTGATTACAGGGAACTTGGCAAATGGTTGAGGGGGGCGGGTCTTAAGTTTACATCCCTGAGATTTTCTTTATCACAGTGCGAGAAAAGCTAAAAGCTCAGCTCCACCGCGTACTGTGGATACGGGACAGGTATCTAGACCTCCTGTATTTCTTCAAATCGGCTTTTTGGGTTTGTTGACACCGAGCGGTCGGTGGTTCATATCCTCCCAGTAGGCGTGAAGCCCTATGGGCCAGAGGAATAATGGCATTTGTTGACCCGACGAAAAAGCACGTTCACCCGTTAACTGGTGAAGAAATGAGGTCCGTGAACAACCTGCTGTTTGTTTTGGATGCACCAGAGTGGGCTGCATCAGGTTTGCAGACACATTCTTCAAACCACTGAGTGCGACAGATTTCCTGTCCATCCAGGAAACCTCAATCAGCTGACGCACCAGGAAATGTAAATCAGTGCAAATTAGGGATGAGCAGGAAAAGGGGAGCAGCCGGGTTTGCGAGTCATGAGGATGCAGGATCTCAGCGGACGGGTCAGCACCAACACACACACACACACACACAGACATACACACACACACACACACATTGAGGCTTCTTATCGATCCTCATTCACAGTGTGTTCTGAGGCCAGTATTTGATACTGGTCAGAACGGGGTCAGCAATCTGAACTGACCTCTACGAAGTAAGATCAGGAATCACTGACGAGGAGGTTTGTCTGTGCACACATTTGTGATTTGTGTAGTAACACACAGGAAGTGTGACGGTACCTGATGGAGCCGCGGATCATTGTGCAACGTTCCTCCACTGGACGCCTCCATCACAACGGTCCTCCAGGTTGGGCTGATTTGCCAGTCTCAGGGTCAGCATGCCTAGAGAGGTAGAAACAAAAAATGAAAATAAAAAACCTTATGAGAACGTAAAATGATGAATTGATTAGACTAATTAGAGAGAAGATCACAATGAACTGATCCTGCTGGTCCACTGAACAAAACTTATTTTTGTTTGAAGTTAAAAAGAAAGTTACAAGAGTGTACAAAACTTTATGAATATGGATTATACAAAACGTTGCATTCATATTTAAGAGGATTAAATGGTTTAGTTAGGGGTAATTTAAGACTTTATTAGAATTCCTCTGAATATTAATAACGGTTCCCAACTACCTTGCTTGCACTTCATTGTGTTTCCCTAAAATAAGCTCAAAAATAACACACAGCTCTGCAATCCATTTTTAAACATGACAAAAAACAACATTTATTGTATTTATCCACTGAATAGGACCAGAAGAACTACTTAAAGCGAAGAGCTATTTTTAGAATTTTTCATTTGCTAGCACTCAGGTGACTAAATATAGACATTCAATGCGCATCTTTCTGCTGCATGTGGAGCAGAAGCTTTCCCGGACCCTGAAAATAATCGGCCTTTACAAGGCGAACTTAATACGTGTTGGATTTCCTCAGATATTATTATCTGCTGCCGAGCCAAATAAAGTGTGCAACTTTTATTTGAAGAGCAGCGATCCAGGCAGGATTATGGCACATTATCAGCTTACAATGCCCGATAGTTTTATAAATTTGGGATATCGGATGGCTCAACATTTATTTAGCAGCCTAAGGCTTTCTTCTATTTTTAACAAACAGCTGAGATGAGCAGAGCTTGACAAATGTGCATTTCATCACACTAAAAAAAGACTATTTACTGTGAATGGTACTTATCTTGAATTAGAAAGAGATAAAATGAAAAATAACCTTTACCTTCCTCTCTGCGTGTTTCGTTTTTTTTTTGTTTTGTTTTTTTCTCTCCAGGTGAGGCCGTTCCCGGGGTCGGCCAACGTCTCATCTCCTGCGTCCACAGAGACACACAGAGATATAGACAGAGGTTAATTGGGCTCAGATGTTCCGGGACGTCTCGGTGGACTCGAACCAGGACTCTGTCCAAGCCCTTGGTTTTTATTTTAACACAAAGACAAAGAGTCTTTATTCACATTCACACCGTGCTGCGACAGCAGGGTCATCACATGCGGCGCAGCACTCGGCTGACAGGTGTATTCCAACATTATATCCCAGACACATTTTTTTTCCTAAATCACTGTACCAGGTAACCATGGCAACAAGGCTTTATAATGCCTTATTCATGAAGGCTAAACTTTTGTCATTTTGGGAAATGTAATTATTTGCTTTCTCGCAAAGATCAATACTACTCCCACATCAGGTAACGTTGTTGGCTCTTATCCTGAAAATCATCCATTTTGTTTAATACCAGTGTTTCCATCCAGTACCTTGGAGGGGAGTCTGTACGACATTGGGAAGTTGGTGAAATAGTGAAAAGTCATACACTCTCATCACATTTTATTCAAATAACTTTTGATAGCAAGGTCCTAGAGAGCTGGAGGTCAGCAACGTCTCCACTATAATGACCCTTCCGCATCCAACGGTACCATCCGCGAGTCTCTATGGCGTCGGGAAGATGGTGAAATAGCCAAAAGTCAAAAACGGACATCATGTTTTCAGCGAATAACTTTTGACAGGAAGGTCTCCTCCACCTTCTCTTTCGCTCCACCCCCCCATGTATGGCCATTCCACATCCAACGGTACCACATGAGTTTGGGTTATGGTTAGGGGATTGGGTTAGGGTTGGGTGATTGGGTTAGGGGATTGTGTTAGAGTTAGAGTTAGGGTTAGGGTTACGGTTAGGGTTGGGGGATTGGGTTCGGGGATTGGGATGAAAACCACTTCAGGACAGCGCCTTTTTGGAATAACTTTTGATAAGAACTTCCTAGAGACCTGGAAGTCGGCAACATACCCACTATATTGACCTTTCCGCATCCAACGGTACTATCCGCGAGTCTCTACGACATTGGGAAGTGGGTGAAATAGCAATCAAGTCAAATAGACCTATCACGTTTTTAGCGAATAACTTTTGATAGGAAGGTCTCATCCACCTTCTCTTTCGCTCCACCCCCCCCATTTATGGCCATTCCACATCCAACGGTACCACATGAGTTCAGGTTATGTTTAGGGGTTTGGGTTAGTGTTAGGGTGAGGTTAGGGTAGATTAGGGCTAACCCTAATCTTAAACTTAACCCCCCCCCCCCCACCCACTACCAAGCAAGCCCCCCCAAGCAGCAAACTAGGGGAACACTGAATACCGATTCAATCACAGATTCACCAGACATCTCCAAAGCAGCCATCTTGTTTCGCATAAATGGCAGTAAATCAATCATCATATCAAACTCGCCTCAACACATATTGAACGCACCATCAATTTCTGACGCACAACAGAGATCCAGGATATACACGGACGCCACCATGTGCATTTTAAGGCATAATTAAAAGCACAATATATCAATAAAGTAAACTAAGCTTTAATCAAGACCATTTGAATATGTTCATACTTGATGAAATGTTATTGACGTTACAGCTCAGTGTCATTATAAGTAGCATTGTGTTAAAATGACATGGTCAAATATACAGTAAGTTAAAATATAGTGAAATGCTGAAAATGAACATTTAAATTCTGAAATAGCGAGAATCAGCCAAGAATACAACCATCTGTTATGTCACACACACAGACGCACACGTCTCTCTCCTTGCCTCTGCGTCTTTCGATAAGCTAAGCAGCTCCATATTTATAAACCATTGTGAGAAAAAAAAGAAAAAAAAAAGCTTGTTAGGGGACAAATAATAAATGCCCCATGTCTGAGGGAGAATGAGCGGTGAAACGAAGGAGGAGAGAGAGGAGCATGTCACCCAGGATGAATAGATGTACGTATCACCATCTTCAAGCAGTACGCGGCGGAGATGATGATATAAGCGTGAGGGGGGAAAGAAAGGAGCCATTGTGCAGCGAAAAAAAAAACGCTGGGAGGCCGAGAGCCAACCCTCCGACTCTGAAGAGTTCACAGACGAGTTGCCCAGAAAATGATCCTGCTTCCCCAGTGATTTTTATTAGAGATGCAATTCCTTCAATGGCCACAAGTAGAAAGCTTGAGTTCATTTCGAGATGATTGGTTAAAAGCCTCGACACCTCTGTTCATACAATGTCAAATGATGAATTTCGAATACATTTATATTGTCAATTAAATCAAGTGTCTGATTTTACACAACAGAAAGCGGGATGTATTAATAATGTAAATGTAACTCATATAAATCTGCATAAAATTAAGGATTTGAGGTAAGTGCAAACCATCCCTGTGAACTCGTTATTTTCTGAGCATACAGTGCAAATCAGTTTCTTCATTAGAATCGTTTCACCTCTTCACAAAGTCACATATAACACACACACTTCATGTTATCCCGTAAAGAACAGATTTTTCCTGTGTGCAGCAACGGGGGAAAAATATATATATAAAAAAAATGGAATAACGTCGTAACTGCCATGATTGTTCCACTCACCAGACCCATTTTTCATTTGTTCAAATGCTTTTAGCCAACCTATGTTTAAGTCTCCTGACGAGTGACCTTGTTTGGCCACGTGAATAATGACCTGTCACACCCCTGAAGCACAGGCAGAGGAATCCTGGGTAAAAACGAACATATTCAATGTGTTTATTGTGAACGTACAGCACATTGTACGCCGATTTTTATAGGCCATAAACAAATCCTTTTTCCCCTTCCTTGTTTATGGAAATAATCTAAATTTAAATACACGGTAGCAATCTGCATTTCATTTTCTCCAGCAACCGTAAGTGGTGACACGAGGGGGAAGAACCTGCAGGAAATCAGAGGAAGCAGCAAAGTGTGCTGAGTCACCAGCCGCCAGGGCCGCGATGTTGTGAGGCAGCAGTGGGGCACATGTGTAAATGTTGTGTGTCCTGAAAGTAGGATGCCACAGAAAGTCATAACAAAAACAGTTTCACTGGAATAAGAGCATCATGTGTTGTGGGTTGTTTGTTGCCCCGGAGGATATACAGCAAAATGATGTGGAATAACAACAGTGTGTGAATATACTGTGTGGGCAGCATGAAGAAGAGATCTAAAAAGAAGTCAGATTAGGCCACATGGGACATTTGTGCGAGATTAGGATTTTTTTAAAAACATCATAGTCTAATATTGGACTGCTTTTCATCCTCAGATGGTTGGCACGTTAAACTCTGAAAGGTCCAATTCTTCAAAATTTTCAATCTTAAAGTAAAATATCAAAATGCTCAAATCACAGATGTTCGATCCTAAGGGTAAGATTTGTAGTTTTACACAAATAATGGCCTGGAAAAATTAATCAATGCTCTAAAAATGAGCTATTTAGGAAGCTGCTGACCCATAAACCCAAAGAGCCACTTCACAGCATCAAACGAAATGAGACGTTATCCCGTAAAAACCCATCAACTGTGATTTAGAGGCTTAGTTTGTCTCCAGCCGACCTGTTAGGTTTCCAGCAAAAGCCAAATATCTTCTCTCTGCAAAAGGAACCTCCATGAAGTCACATTATTTTTGTTTTATCATCAATCGTGAATCACTCATCCAATCAGAGTGCGTATAGCTCTTTGCATACGACCCCTCCCACGCCATCCAGCTTTAAAGCAATAAACGACCACGGTATAAATAAAGGAGTCAATAAAAAAAAAGGAACTCAGGGAACACTATCTAAGAGTCTCATAAATCCGCATGGAGGAAAACACCAGGGGCAGGAAACAATTTTAAAACATTCAGAAACAAAAATTGTTACTGTATAAAAAACGTGCAAAAATACAAAAAAACAGGGAATAAATTCAGAATGGAAAGTTATAAAAATAAAATAAAAATAAATACTCCACAAGATGATGAGTAAAACAATAAAATTTGAGGTTAACTTTATTTTGTAACAGTGAGACTGTTGGAAGAAGAACTAAAACATTTTTCTCACTGACAAATGAAAATGTTAATTTATAAGCAATAAAACTCACCCGGGCCGACTTGAATACACCGAGAGTGTTTTATGCTGCAGTCAATTATGTGAACGTGGTCGTTTGGTCAGGAATTTATCAGGAATAAAAATAAAAAAAAATCACTCCTTTTCTTTCTAATCTGATCAAGCTGTAATGTCACCTGAATTCCTGAGGACCATTTTTTAAACAATTATTTTAATATCTCTAAGTGATGCAAATTTGCAGTCTAATGTGCATATTACTTCCGTGGTGAAATGAAAGTCCCCCCCCCTCACAATGTGAAATACTTTCCCAGAGGTTCTAATAAAGTGTTTGACATACTGTGATCAAAATACCAAAAGGACAAAGTACAACGGCAGCTTTCTCAACCCTGTCTGTGTGAAATGCCAACGAGCCGCTGGGTGTAAAACAGAAACTGTGTCGAAGCTTTAATATATCTGAAAAAAAACACACAGTCAGTTAACCACTGTCACATTTGTTTTGTGTCGAATTGAGGGAGCCCAATTTGAATTCCTTTTTATAATAATAAAGAATAAAAAAATGCTAAATTTAGCACCTTGTGTAAAATATGCTTCATTTTGACACTCGCATGCCTCACTGAGATCTCATCACTTCCTTTGTTTTATTAAATCAAAGTGTAAATTACTACCCCTATAAATAATTCTGTATTTCATCATCTCTTTAGTTTGGTCAAACACAACTTTTTTTTTTATTACATTGCACACTCTCCGTCCTTTATCCAGCTTCACGGAATGAAAACCAAATTTACATCATCACTTAAAATCCCACTGCTGTAAATGTCTCATTTAAGAGTACAGCACCCTTCTCATATTGTTTTTTTTTTACTGATCAATTAAATACACATTATCCACAAACGTCTTTATTCCCTCAAACAACCTCCTTTTTAATCAGCCCCTGACATTTATCCCCCTATTTAAACATCCGCCCTCTCTTCATCAGCAAAAACACACAATGACAGCGTCCGCTTTGTGCGTGACAATTAGTGTGTAACATCAAATATTAAGAGTGAACCCGCCGGAGACTGAAGTGTTGCTGGTAATCAGTGTCTGGGTTCGTTAGGGGGAGATGAGCTGATGATGAATCACCCAATCACAAAAGAGCCGGGTGGCCACGTTTAGCATTTTGATTACATCGACCTCTCCACACCTAAAGCAGCTGTGATTTTTTAGAAAGAATAAAAAGATGAAACGTGCTGGGAGAAGATTATAGAAATGATGTTGGCCGGTTTACAAAACTTTATGGTGGAAAGATTCTGATCATTTAAAGTGGCAGATGTACACAGATACACATTGTGTTGTATATTAATGCACAATAAATACCAGCAGCAATAAAACAAAATGCAATATATATTTTTTAAATATTTGATAAAAATGTAGGTTTAACACATTTATCAAACTCAAATTGTCTGTGTCTATGTTATATTATTTTTTGATTTTTTTTTTTGCTACAGCGACGTGAAAATAAAAATGTGATACGAGTTTTGAATCAGCTTTGATCCAGTGGTGTGTGATTCGATAAGTGAGGGTAGGTTTAAATGAAACAACCAACCACTGATATGACCATCCACGGGTTGATGACATGAGAGGTTTGGAAATAGAGGATTTGGAAATATGTTCAATTTAATTTGGAATGATTACATTTCCATTTCCAGAAAATGATGAAAGATGTTGATGAATTTCACAGGAAGGATTTAATTTGGGTTTTGGGATAAAAAAGTGTGTGTGTGTGTGTGTGTGTGTATATTACACACTTTATATCTAGGAGGCGATTACAGGTGTTTGAATGGAACCGAGAGAAAATATCCATGCTCTGAGAAATATAGGACAGAAAGATACTTGGCATAATGGAAAATAAAATTCAGCGTGAGCCGAAGCTTTAAGAAACGACAGAAACTAAATCACAGGATCGTAAAGCTCCAGCTGCTACCAAATAAAAGTAATGACTACAATGAATTTCATGCTCATTTTAAATGCTTTTATGTAGCATAACGGCCTGGAGAAGAGGAAGAATTCTAGGTGGCGAGGATTCAGGTTCTTTTTTTTCTTTTTTTTTTTTTTTAAGGGACACTAGTCTATGCCGACTTAATGAGCTTTACTTTAACGATTTAAGTGCATGGAGGAAGTGGAAAAAAAAAGAGTTTACGGCACTAGAGGTGCAAAAAAGGTTGAAACGCAACTTAAAAACAACCGCACAACTAGCAATGACTCATAAGCACCAAAAATCATCCCCAGTCCCATAAATGCCATTTGCCAAACGCACAACAGGCTGTGGCACACTTTTCCCTCAATGCTGACTCGTCAATGGAGGCACGATTGACAGAGGATGGTTGTTCATCTGTTGTCATTGTGATTTTTATATAGCTTTGCAGAAGAAAAAGAACATATTTTGCCTTTGTCTTTGCGGATTATTCAAATTAGATTTTCACATTAGTTAAAAGAGGTAATGGTCTGACCGCCAAATCATTTCTGCAGCCAAAGTTAAACAATAAACTGGCGTGAAGCTCTTAAGACTCAAAATATCTTCTGTTTGGTGATAAATGCGACTGGTCTTGGATTTCTTAACGTTTTGACCCTTTCAATTCTAAAACTCAACCAACAACTAATATTTCAAGGAATTCAACACTTGTCGGCTTTAATCGTCACCAAAATATATAAAGCTAAGATTTACACATACAGTACATACAAAATACACTCGCACGCACACACAAACCCTGTCCTTCACAGACCCAGTCCATCTGACACTGTGGTGGAAAAAACAATTTCTGGTTTGTTTCTGATTTCTCCGTTTTTTGTTTTTTTTTCCCCCCACAGGTCACATGGGAATGCTGAAGATGCAGAACACTTGGGATCAACCTAGCGTTTTTCTCTCAAAGCCTCGGAGGACGACGTACGAGTTTCCGCGGCTTCAACAAATGGAAGTTGGAAACAAGTTGTGAGATTTACGCGGCTCCACCGGGAAGATCAAGAAGATCGAGATGTGCTGTGTTGGAGGTAAACCAGCTCCAGGGACTTCCATCTGGGATCTGATCAAACTCATGTCAACGGAAATTAAAGGGGGCAGATTTGTTGAGTTCTCTCAGAAATCCGACCTGGGAAACGTACAACACCTCTGGGAATAAACCAGAAGCTTCAATGGGAATTCCGGTTTGTAACATTCATGAATAAAATGTTTTTTTTTTTTTTTTTTTTTTCCCCCCAATGAGGCTTTCAACCAAGACCGTCCAAGTAGGGTTTATTAGGTTATTTAGCAACTTATGGAATATAAATAACCTATTATAAAATGTTCCTGGTGTTGTTACTGTGAATTTAATTATGTATGTTGTAAAGTTATGGTGGTGATGTTTATCTTTGGCAGCAAAGCCACTTGTGCAATGTTTTTTTTTTAATCACCACGAATCATAGAACAGGTTCTGTGTTGTTTTATTGTAAATATTTCAACAAAAATTTCCTTTGAAGTAACAACGACAGTCGCTTTAAATGAAATGCTGTGGTAACAGAGATAAGAAATGAAGCATTGAAGCAACAACAACACAACAACAACAACAACAACAACAACAACAACAACAACAACAACAACAACAACAACAACAACAACAACAACAACAACAACAACAACAACAACAACAACAACAACAACAACAACAACAACAACAACAACAACAACAACAACAACAACAACAACAACAACAACAACAACAACAACAACAACAACAACAACAACAACAACAACAACAACAACAACAACAACAACAACAACAACAACAACAACAACAACAACAACAACAACAACAACAACAACAACAACAACAACAACAACAACAACAACAACAACAACAACAACAACAACAACAACAACAACAACAACAACAACAACAACAACAACAACAACAACAACAACAACAACAACAACAACAACAACAACAACAACAACAACAACAACAACAACAACAACAACAACAACAACAACAACAACAACAACAACAACAACAACAACAACAACAACAACAACAACAACAACAACAACAACAACAACAACAACAACAACAACAACAACAACAACAACAACAACAACAACAACAACAACAACAACAACAACAACAACAACAACAACAACAACAACAACAACAACAACAACAACAACAACAACAACAACAACAACAACAACAACAACAACAACAACAACAACAACAACAACAACAACAACAACAACAACAACAACAACAACAACAACAACAACAACAACAACAACAACAACAACAACAACAACAACAACAACAACAACAACAACAACAACAACAACAACAACAACAACAACAACAACAACAACAACAACAACAACAACAACAACAACAACAACAACAACAACAACAACAACAACAACAACAACAACAACAACAACAACAACAACAACAACAACAACAACAACAACAACAACAACAACAACAACAACAACAACAACAACAACAACAACAACAACAACAACAACAACAACAACAACAACAACAACAACAACAACAACAACAACAACAACAACAACAACAACA
>JAFBJU010002829.1:66305-89750 GCA_016785305.1 Colistium nudipinnis | reverse complement strand
GAGAGAGAGAGAGAGAGAGAGAGAGAGGGAGGGAGAGAGAGAGAGAGAGAGAGGGGGGAGAGGGGGAGAGAGCGAGCGAGCGAGAGAGAGAGAGAGAGATGAGACATCCTTGGTATTAGTGTAAATCATACAAATTAGATATTCCTCATTGATCTCCAATAATAGGTGGCATAGACATGAGTCGACGTTAAGATTTGCCTTCAGTGCTGCAAAATATCCGCTGATATTTCTCTTGAGTAAAAACGGTGAGGAAATGATTTGATTGGTTGTTTCAGTGTTTATACGACAGAGCTGCCTTTTTCAACGACAATGATCAACCCCCTGAACAATCCAGATCAAGAGCAGAGAAGAACATCAGGCTGGGCAATCGGGCTTTGTGATTAAAATGTCGCACAACTCTGGCCGACACGCCAAACAGTTCAAACACGACAATACGAACAACCCGCAACATCTACACAAAGGTGCAACACACAGGATCGGGAGCTTCTGGTGTGAAACACGTTGGCAGGAACCGAACTTCCTGTTGGGTAAAGATTTGATTAAAACCAGGATTTGAATCGATTTTTCATCCCAGTGATTCTCTCGCTTGGGGATGAAACACTCATTTCGCGCCATGGATATTTTGGGCCGATGATTCACTGTACTAATGACTAAATGTTGAATCTGCCCTTTGAAGTAAAGAGAAAATCACTACAACAGGAAACAAGTTCCCCCTCACCCCCAGATCTTCCATTCGAAGTATCCGTAGAGGTTGGCAACAGTCACTTCCTGTCTAAATCTCTCTTCTTCCTCTTCCCCAGTGTGTTGTCACCGGGTCCCAGTGTGGAGTGGGTGTTTCCACATCCTGCCATTTTAGCTGGAACACCACTCACTTCTCCCCTGTGACAACTACGGCACGTCATACCTTTATTTCTATCTTTATTTATTTTTTACTCTTTCAAAACCCGACGCTATAATATTCTTTTTAAAGTGTTTTCCACTTTCTAGGAGTTTTACTGAGATTCTTGTAACACACCAAAAGAAAACCTCCACAAAGACACTATGGTAAGGGACTCTAGCTAGGCCGCCTTCTGCCTCCATATACCCTTTTGTCCATTTCCTGTCCACTTTGATCAAGCTCCACAAACAAATGATCATTTAAAGTGTATACAACAAAATGTCTGGCTCAATCTTCCTATAATTCCTAATCGATTGGTCTCATTTGGAGAATATCCTGCAGGTCGTAAAACTGTATTCACTAAAGATTTAAATGCTGTAAGAAAAAATCAATCGGTTTGGGCCTTTGAATAATTGCACATATGCAGAAGAAGTCAGAGACAGAGCTGAAACCGATGGGTCCTCACAATTTACATTTAACAAGCGCCACCCTGATGTACAGGGTATAGAGCAATGTGTCACTATATCTCGAGTCAGCTTATCCAAACTGTGCCTTCACAGATATGGCTGGTTTGCTTTTATATAGACATGCACGGCCCTCTCTCTATGTTTATGCATCCACAGCTGCTGTACCTGCCAGGACTCCGGAAAACGCCCACTCAGCGTTTCTCAGCTGGTCACATAAAAAAAAGTTTAACTCCACAAACAGGTTTATATCCCAGAAAGGCCAAACATCAGGTTTAATAGCAATAAATAGAAAATATCAAATGTTTTTTTTTGTTTGTTTTTTTTGCATTTTTTCCACTTTGAAACTGAATTCTGTAAACCAGAAAATCCGAGATGGATTATGCCATGGCACTAAAGTAATGGTGCCACGTCATCTCTGATGGATCAAGTTCACGTCAATAAAAAATGTTCTCTCCCAAACCGAGATGCGAGCAAAAAAAGCTTTAAATATTAGACTCCATTAAAACATGGCATTTTTAAACACTTTGGCCTCAAAGGTAATAAAAAAGGAAGGACGCCGCGTCCAGGCACGAGTAAAGTTAAACAAAAACAAGGACTGGATGGTTTAACCTCTGATACAGACACCACCACAGCCTGAAACTTGGAGACATAAACTGTCTGACCCAGACAGTGAAATTGGGGGAGGATGAATATAGAATTAAAAAAAATGGGGAAAATCCAATTGAAATAATAAAAGCCAATTGGGCCACAACATAGTGTAAAATATTGTCCACTCAGTACAACCGTCATGGGACAAGGGCAAAAACAAACAAAAAAAGCCCTCATGGATCCGCATCTCAGTGTCCCAGTTCCACTCCCCTGGGACCTCAACGCGCAGATTTGCTCCAACACAAGTCGTGAATCCATCCACATTTAGGAAGTTCAGATGCTCAGGCGCTCAAGGACAAACAAATAAAAAATCTGCTGCTGACTTGTCATATCTGTGCCAAATCCTCACCTCCTGGATTCGAATAAATAATCGAGTACTGCCGACAAGAGCATACGGATCTAAAGATGCCTGGGCGTTTATTTTATTTTTTGCATAGTTCATATATATATATATATATACTCAGAAATATATACTGAGAAATGTTAAAAAGCAAAATCAATAAATCAGTACCGATACTTTGCTAAGTTTGGGGGACTGAGCAGGTTCAGATTTTTATAATATTCAAATGCAGTGAATTCAAGGAGTCCTTTCCAACGAAAAAAAGAAGAAGCAAAAGATCCTTTTGGAATGCTGCAGACTGTTTGAAAATAAAAGCACAATCTGACCTGAGGTCCTTCAAGGATTACATTGTTATGCTGAAATGCTTTTGACCACCTGAAACCCCTCTGTGCTCCTGTAGAACCTCATCTTAGTGTTACCTGAACACGCTCCTCCCGCAAGCTGCAGTATGTTCTCAGTCTGTGTTTTTTTTTTTTTTTTTTCCACCTGAATGAAAAATGTCTGCTGCGCTGGCGGCGTTTTGGAGCCTCTCCCTGATGCTGTTAGGATTTATTTAGGAGGCATCATCCTCAAACTTTCCCACCGAATAAAGCAGGATAAATAAACCTGTCTCTCATTCCTAACAGAGAGAAAAAAAAAGAAATAAAAAAAAATGGAGGCCAGATCTGTCTGGGAACTTCCATCCTTTCCTCCCTCAGAGTGTGGCTCACCATCCTGAACATCACAGGGACGTCACGTGATAAACGAGCCTCCATGATTCACAGTGATTTGTGCACACCTTCCTGGGATTCACAGAGGCTGAGTGGCCATTTTGTAAAAAGCCATAAATCAGATTTGAAAACTCCGGAGAACCTGAGGCAACCAAAATCATTCATTGGATTCACTTCTAGTACACTCACTCACTTACTTTACATAAGAATGAATGTAAAACCATAGATCAATTAAATTCCAGTATTCAATTTATCGTCCAGTTTCCACCACCGCACTAAATAACCCAGTCAACTCGTAGAAAAAAGACATTAAAATATAATAAATATAAATATATACATTATAATCATCGCACAACACAACAAAAACACAAAGAAATAAAAAAAAAGGGGTTAAATAATGGAACAAAAAACCTAATGGCCTGTGATGGAGGGAGGAGAAAAAAAAAAACGGGGCAGGGAAAAGAAAGGGAAACGTGAGAGGATACAATAAGGATGGAGGAAAGGTGAGATACAAAAAAAAGAAAGGAGGGAGATGGACAAGACAAGAAAGGAGGAGCGTGGTGGGAGAGGGGAAACGAAGGGGGGGGGGGGGGGGGGGCAGTAAAAAAACAATTCACCCCCGGGGGGGGGGGGGGGGGGGGGGGGGGGGGGGGGGGGGGGGGGGGGGGGTCAGCGTAACACATTTACCTCCCACAATCCTTCACAACCTCGCCGCCGTTAGAGCGGCTCTTCATTGGAAACCAAATCAGCAACCGGGAGGAAATGGACCCACAGCCCAGTGGCCATGAAGAGAAATCCAATCTCATCAGAAATCATTAGAGCAGATTGGTCCTGGGCCGTGTGTGTGTGTGTGTGTGTGTGTGTGTTTTATTTAACTGTATAAACTAGAATGACATTCAGATGAGAGGTCGAGACTCTGCGAGTTGAACGCCGCCCTATTAGACTCGTAACAAGTCAACAATTGTGTGTCAGAGGCAGTATTAGTTGTGTGACTGTGAACACTTGTGACACTTAACCAGCGCACTCAATACGGCGACAACGCACTGTGCGCTCACCTCGACGCACAAAGGATGAATAAAGCTGAATCAGCGTTTTAATTCAAACATAAATCTCCTGGGGTTTGGAACTAAAGGGCCAAGAAGCCAAAATACATCTCACAAATGAAATGGTGTGGGTCGGTGTATTGTGGGTAATTGTGTTGCTAAAGGACACACACACACACAGGAGCTGTATTGATTATCTTCTTCCCCAACTCTATAAAACAAAGTGAATACGGACTTTTTGTTCCCATATTTAATTATTCTTCTGATATGTCACTTTTAAATAATAACCTCTTTTTTTTATGGCTTTATTGTTTGCATTAACTTCCCCAGCTTCAGAAACAATATTGAGTTTTTGCTTAAATTTTCTCTCAGTGAATCTTCTCTAGAAAAAAAAAAACATTTAATTATCGCTTTAGTGGATTTATTGAATGTGACAAAGTCTGAGTTTTAGGCCTTCAGCTAATAACTGGTAGCCTGACTTTAACAAAGTCGTCATTGAATGCAAGACATGGACAAAAAAAATCTTAGAAATACATTTGAATTTAATGAAGTTTGACCCAAATTTGAATTTTGGAAAAAGTCGAATATTAGAAAAATGACAACTTATTTATAACTGAATGATTGTGAAAACAAGACATATTCATTATATGGATGAATGATCTTCTGTCCATTCGTGTCTGGCCTTAAACTGCTGAATCAAAAGATCAACAAACGCTTCCTTTGCTTCATTTTATTTTATTTTATTTTTTTACCAAAGGTGAATAACGTCCTCCCCAAAAGAGATTGGCTTTCAAAGCGAGATTAATTTGGCTAATTGGCTGCAGTAGTGGCCGGTAAATGTTTCAATGGCACATTAGTTAATTGATATTGCTGCCCATCCTTATCTGAGCGACATATCTGGCAACGGCATGAAAACAAACTGATGCTGCTCATTGCTTTTTTCTCTCTCAGGTTTCCAGCGATCACCTTCCACCCACTGATGGATGAGAAGCTGGCTGTCAAACACCGTTAGTGGATAAATATAAAAACCAGCGAGGTTACATGTGGAGATATGGAAAAAAAAAAAATGGCTCAATGTCAACGACACACTGACAAAACACAATCCTACAGCCATCACTTTGAAACCAGTGGCAGGTTGAAATGTCATGTTTAAAGTCATCGCTAAGGCTCACAGTAAGAAAAATCCCTATACCAATTTAAGCTTTGTTTTGCAAAAAATGCCATTGGAAAGTTTACATGAAACCATGCATGAAATGAAAACTGAATATATGTAGATTCAAGTCTCGAAAACATTCCAGTAGAACAGAAACCAAAAATGAAAATCTCTGGCAAACGGACGAAGGGATGAGAAGACACAACTGAAACACACTAAACCACCAAAAGACACAAAGGAGCGACTCATATAAAAAAAAAAGGGAACAAATAAGTGTCCAAAGAGCTCAGAGTGTCTTCGGAGTCAACTATTGAGACTAGAATCACCACATAATGAGCGTAATAGCGCGACAATGTTGACCAAGGACACACAAATGAGTACAGCTGTCAAAAAGAATGGATGGGCCTACACAAACCAGCTCGAAGCCTAACTCTGTGTGCGTGCGCCTGCCTGCGTGTGTGTGAGAGTGTGTGTGAGTGTACGTGCGCGCGTGTGTGTGTGGGTGCCTGTGTGTGTGTGTGAGTGTACGTGCGTGTGTGTGTGTGTCTGTGTGAGTAAGAGTGCGTGTATGTGTGAGCGTGCGTGTGTGTGAGTGAGAGTGAGAGTGCGTGTGTCTGTGTGTGTGTGTGTGAGTGTACGTGCGTGTGTGTGTGTGTCTGTGTGAGTAAGAGTGCGTGTATGTGTGTGCGTGTCAGTGAGAGTGCACGTATGTGTGTGTGAGTAAGAGTGCGTGTATGTGTGTGCGTGTGTCTGTGTGTGTGAGTGTGTGAGTGTACGTGCGTGCGTGTGAGTAAGAGTGCGTGTATGTGTGTGCGTGTGTGTGTGTGTGTGAGTGAGAGTGCGCGTGCGTGCGTGCGTTTCAATTTTTTTTTCTGAGAAGATCTTTGTCCATAGCCGTATATACGTGGCAAATAGAGAAATGAAGCCGGAGTTCTTTTTCGGAATATTTGCTCAGACGACGTGAGCAGCTCTTTTGACTCCAGGCTGCAGATTTATCACGTCCGTCCTTCAGACGGCTGCAGGGATTTAATTAACTGATTAACTTTAATTAGTCGGCCTGGAAATCAGGAGCAACTGTTACTTTCAGATTAAGTACTTTTGGATAATTTCACCAGCTCACCATAATGTGCCTTTAGGGGCTATCTTTGGAGGGTGGAGCTTTTTCTGTTGTTGTTGTTGTTGTTGTGGTGGTGTATTGTGTCGCCGTTTTGACTGTAAGCGCGTATAATGCAACACATTTTAATTGGCCGCATAACAATAATTAACTTATGAGCTCATTCTTATTTTAATAATCCCCACAATTTGCAAATATTCTAAGAAAAAAAATATTCCTAAGCTGAAAATCATACACATACACACAGATGCCTTCACAATATTCATGGGTTCTGCATAACACGGCACGGGGAAGAGAAGTGCGTCATAGTACGAAAAAAGTTCAATTTAAAAACAAAAAAATGAATAATTACATCACTAAGAACGACCCTAACCAGGACTGTCGCCATAATGGAGTGGAATGTGAGACAAATCAATGCTGTTGCAAAGTGCAAATCCTTGAAAAGTACAGCTGGCTGTTTCCCCCAATTCTAATCAGCAGCCGTAACCATGGCAACATTAGCAGGATTTTTTATTTTTATTTTTTCCTAAAAGAAAAACTTCTTATATAGACATTTAAAGTCCATTTGCAGTGTATGGTAGCACCTTACGTGTTAATGTATGTGTGTGTGTGTGTGTGTGTGTGTAAGTGAATAAATGGACAGGTGGGGTGACATTCATTTGGATAATGACCAAACTGGTGAGTGGACTGGGATCCACTGGTTTATTGCCGGATCTCAGTGGAACCATTAAATTCAAGTTTGGGGGATTATTATTTGGATTTATTCCTCTCTGCTGTGTGATTTGCATTTGTTCTTTTGCCTGTCCATATTTTATTTTATGTCATGTCACTCTGAAGCTGGAACGTGTGCGCAGTGTGGTGGTGTTTGATCGTCACACGAA
Organism: Colistium nudipinnis; assembly: GCA_016785305.1. Classification (NCBI taxonomy): domain Eukaryota; kingdom Metazoa; phylum Chordata; class Actinopteri; order Pleuronectiformes; family Rhombosoleidae; genus Colistium; species Colistium nudipinnis. The sequence continues at coordinate 82,517 of JAFBJU010002829.1, read as the reverse complement.
TCCTGGGACCCCTGCCTTCTCGTTGCTCACCTGTCAGTCTCATTATTTATGGGCCAAATACACAGCTGCTATAAATCAAAATTTGCCTTGTGTTGTGGGACAATTCAGACCTTAAACTGGATTTTGAATGTTCACCGTTCTATGTCAACTATCAAATGACATCAAACCTATCCAAAACTTCATAATGAGAAAAAAAAAAAATATATATCATTTTTGGCCATAACCTATATGGAGAAAGGGAGGTCTGGACAGACAAGAAAAAAAAAATCAACAAACCTATGTATCTACATGGATTTTTTTTGGACGTAAGCTGATCTTTCCGGGGCTGGACATTGAAAAAATAGGAAGAAAAATGTATAATTTCATTACCAAAGCTGACTTACGGTCGAAAACTGGCTGGGTGTGGGGGCGCGCCTCATCAGGGAGACATGAATCAATTATCAGTTTATGTAAAGGCTGCGCGTTGATTTTACACAAACAGCCACCTTCCTCTATTTGTTGCGTCTTCTGCCGTGTTGTGCGACCTTGAAAACTCACATTCCCTCCCTCGACGCTCGCTGCATACGCACAGACACACTCCTATACCTTCCACACTTGAATGTGCATGATAACTGCATGAATAATCCCCCACACAGATGAATCGGGGGTCCTCAAAGGGGAAATTGCGTGTGATGGATTCACACCTACAACACACACACACACACACACACACACGTTAGAGACACATTAGCATCTACACACTTCCATCATACATGCTCACACATCCGCTGGGAGGACCACAGTCACATATGATTCACAGCGGTTAAGGGACGCAGGACAACCAACTACAAAGCACAGCCGCACACACACAAACACAGACACACAATGACACACCTTCATCTCTGCATGTGTTATGAATCTGTCAGTGCATCATTTGATGGATCGAGTCCCTCATGGGTTCAAAACGGGGGGCTCACCCCCTCTCTAAAGCATCAGCACTTCAATCAAACCTTATTAGTCTCTCTATACTTGCCTGTGCGCGATTGTGCGTGTGCCCGTGTGTGTCTGTGTGCGCGCCGTGACATGCCTTTCAAGATGTATGCACATGTGACAGTGTGTGTGCGTGTGTGGGATGACTTGTCTTTCATGATGTGTGCACGTGATAGTCTGTGTGTGTGTGTGTGTGTGTGTGTGTGTGTGTGTGTTTGTGTGTGTGTGTGCGTGGGCAGTGGAGGCTACGGAGCAAACGTGTGTGTAATAAGGTGGAAATAAGACTTTCAAGTTACTTGAAAGTGTGAACTCACATACATCTTGTTAACTAAAGAAGCTTTGAAGACGAGTCCTTTCCAATCACTCACACGCACACACTGACACACACACGCACACACGCACACACACAGGCGCACAGGCACAGACTCTATACGAGGGATGAATCAGAATGATGACAATAAGCGCGCAGGTAAACAAAGTCTGACAGGCATTATTTTGTCAGACAGAGACTGGGAGAGCGATGAAGAACAAAAGTGAAGGAAAGTTAGAGGAACAAAAGGGAGGAAATTACATCTTTGAGAAAGACAAAAAAAAAAGAAGACAATCTATATATTATTATTAGCAATTTCTAAGATTAGTGTATAAATACTAACAGATGACTCCATCTATGGCATATTTACAACAATTACAAATATATAATATAAATAATGTGCTAACTATAAATTGGTGGTGTGTGTTTGTGTGCGCACAAATGTGTTTTGCGTACAGTACTCTACAGTCGCACTGACACACACACACACACAATCACACACACACCTGGTCCAACACTTGTGTCAAGATTTTCCTCATTGTCAGAGGTGAAACATAATCTCACAGCAACAAAAACACACACACACACACACACACACACACACACACACACACACACACACACACACACACACACACACACACACACACACACACACACACAACAGCACGCACACACACACACACGCACACACACACACACGCACACACACACGCACACACACACACACACACACACTGTGTCCCAGCCTGACCTAACCTACATACCTCAGTCATCCATATTGTCCAAGAGGATCAGAGAAACCATGAATATTTTACCCTCCATCACACGAGCCATGTGTCCACCACCTCGACGCCTCCCTCCTCCTCCTCCCTCCTCCTCCTCCACCTCTTTACCTCCAACTAGCAATTTGTGGTGGTTGTTGTTGTTTCCAGGCGTGGAGAGTCAGTGGGGATGTGGAGGCGACGGAGGGTGAGGGGCGACTTTAATTTCACCCCTCTGCTGCTTAATTGGAATGCGTTTTAAATATTGATGGCGCCGGTTGTTCCTACTGTACGGCTGCACAGGGAAACTGGAGAACAGGAGAGGAAACCTGATGAGAGCCCAACAAACACAGACGCGCACGCACACGCGCACGCACACACAAATGACTGGCTCATCCATTGATAAAACATCTTCATGAAGAAAAGGAAGGTGCCAATTCTATATAAGATGGATATGTTTTTTTTTTTTGGAAAATAAATAAAATAATTTTAGCTTCCAGTTCTCTGTGATGTGACATATTGAAGGGACCTTTCTCCTCAAAGGTCATTTAGGTCACGGCGCCGCGGGAGACGAGACACCACACCACTGTCAATCAAACCTCCACTGGAGTTCAGACGAGCGACACAAACACACAAAGCATGCTGGGACATTACGGAGCGGCAAAGAGGAAGCTTTAATGATTCCCACCGGGAAATCAAGATCAAAACCTCCGGCACATCAAAGACCTCAGATACAGAAGAGCATGTGATGGGTGGGCGGTTGCCCACCATAAAAATATTCAAATATTTTTCGGTCACTTGGGGAAAAAAAAAAAAAAAAAATTATGTAATCGAGGAAGTTCTATTAGGACAAGAAAGTGAGCTGTTATATAATGAGACAGACTCTAAACTAAATCTGAGGTTATCCAAAAACTTTAACACACACACACACGTGCACATGCACACGCACACAATCTGCCATCTTAAAAAAAAAAAAAAAAAATAGATTCCAAAAAGATTTTTAGAGAGACAAAGAAGGTAATAACCAAGGAGAGAACACTGTTCAATCAAATATGCAACACCAATTGTATAGTTATATATTCCCCCCCCCCAAAAAAAAGAAAATTGTGAATGCAGTCAATTCAATCCATGCCATTACCCTGTGAAAAACGAAAATAACAGAGAGGCCAAAGTTTGACAGACGACAACCACACAAACACCATTAAATGACATAATAATGGTATCTGAGAAGAAAAGAAATGGGAATTAAAGACGAGGACAGAGAATAAAGATCTAAGAGGGATATGAGAGCAGGATTAGACTGCAAACTCGTTTCTGAGTGAGGAGGGGGAATTAATGAAAGAACAAAGAAAAAAAAAAACAGGGAAACTTTGAAAATAGGCCAAAGAAAAAAGAAGGAACACTTTAAAAGGTGAAGGCTGTGGCCTTGACTAATAGCCCATACGGCTCAGTGGCAGCTGAACAACGGGGAGCCGCTGTGTGTGTTTGCGTGTGCGTGTGTGTGTGTGTGCGTGCGTGTTTGTGTGGCAAAAATATGAATATGCATTGTTTTCTGTCAAACGTCATGGTTGCCAGCAGGTTACCAGCTTGGCCCATTATAGCCACAGAAGACAGCTAACACGGATCATGCACAGACACACACACACACACACACACACACACACACACACACACACACACACACAAGGGCAGCTGTGGGCAAGAGACCACATCCACACAAACACAACAGTGAAGCCCAGACAGGTACACAGACACCCATGGCTGCAGTACACACACACCGTACATGGTTACACAAAAGTTAAAGAAAGAAACAAAGTTTGTGCTGTCAGAGCACGCGCACGCGCGCACGCACGCACACACACGATGATGGATTATTGGTTCATCTAAATGATGTCTGTTTAATAATGTACTTATGTCTCCAGTGTTTTTGGTTCCATTGTGCAATTATTTCACTATATGACATTATAATTATTCATGTCATTTTACAGCATAAAATTAGTATGAGGGCCAATTTTTTGAAATTGTTCAGTTCTGGCCCTAAAGACACAAGGCACAGACGACATTGTGCTTAATTTGTAACCATAAAAAACATAAATTCCATGTTGCGTCATTGCTCTGTTGATCCTTTGGGCTTATTATAATTTAATAGTGTTTTATGTAATTCACTCTTTTTTTTTTTCTTTTTTTTTTATTAATTCACTCGATGTTTTCATTTCATGAGAGCACATATTAAAAATGACATGGTGTAAATCAAAAAAAAAATGACAGCTCAATGTGAGAATCAGTTTTCACTCTGTCAAACCTGAAGAGGCTTCAACTTGTTTGACAACAGGAGGATGAGGGTTTTAAATAGAAATAGAAATAGCTATGCTTCTGTGTACAAAACTTTTGTCACTCCAACATGCAGTACTATATATCCACAAATATCTGTAGGCCTACTTACGTATTACTCCACTCATGAGTAATGAGTGAATGCATCACAATATGACGACATGTCATTTCTGCCGATACTGAATGTGCCAGTAAAATATTGATAAGACAACATTTGCAGTAAAAGAAAAAAAAAAAAAAAAAAAAGACAGTGATATGTTATAGTCATGTTTCATCTCTCACAGCATTTTGCAGTCACATCATCTTCTGTCTCGTCAATAAAACAATGATTGAAAGTCACACAGAACAAAAAAAAAAATATATATATATATATATATATATATATATACTCACACATTAAGGGGTTAAAATGTCAGCCTTTCAGGAATATTTTCTTTGAACAGTTCATGTTCCTCTGCTGTGTTTAGCATCCGTCCCTGTCTTGCCCCCCCCTTAAAAAAAAAAAAACAGACACCAGCAGACTGTGATGGAAATGAGTGACAGAAATGCTCTCCGTGGAGACAGGAGATTCAAAAGAAAAATGGTTTGCCAGTCATCTCCCCACACGCGCGCACAAGACTCCCGGAGCGGAATGGATTTGAGTCTACTGTTGGGATAAAAATGAAAAGATGGTGTGACTAAATTACAAGTACATTTTGTTCTCGTATAAAGAGCGTTTTTAGTGAGGCAAGTATAAATGAAGCCGATTATAACGGGATCTGTACTAAGGTCAAAAATCCACCTGGTCTCTTTTCAAGAATAAACCGCTATACTCATAGTTAAAAAATCTTCCCACAAAACCCCTTGACAAAATGTTCAGACAACATAAATGATATAAAAAATAAAAAAAAACGTTTAAATCTTATGATGATCTTCGGCACAAATAATAGTAATTACACTTTTAAATTAAAAGTTACTATTCAGTGACTAAACAACCCTAATTGTGTCCCTGCCTCTGTCCTATGGAACGTGAAGAGGTACTTTACAGTTTAACCAATACTTGAACCCCACATTTGCATAATAAAACCCTACAACCCCGATGTTTCTGCAGACGGATTGCCAAACTGAGATTTGAGGGGAAAAAAAAAACAAAAAAAACGATGGATATTCTCCAGGATAATCTGTAGATTCACGATGATGTTTTTGCTTGGCTTAGAGAGCGAGGAACACGCATGGGACCAAAGTGTTGGATTTGAACCCACTAAAACCCAAAGCGGGAATGGTTCGCGTCCTTGCCACCGCGGCGTCTCTGCATAATGCGATTTGGCGGCTGGAATCCATACGAAGGGGAAGGAATATAAAGCTGGTCAATGGGGGATTGCGGCGGCGCGGTTTTTGTGTGAGGAGAATAGCTAATCTATAGGCATGGATTTACATTCAGCTCCTCTTCTCCGGTGGAGCTGACTTGGCAGAAGAAAAAAAAAAATCAAGCCAAGACTTAAGACATCAGCCGTGCAGCTTCCCGTCAAAATGTATGGAAATAAAAGCTGTGCGAGAGAAAGTGTGTGAGGAAAAACAATCACGCAAAGAAGACATCACTCATGATTGAGTCAGTGTGTGTGTGTGTGCGTTGGTTGTGTGTGTGTGTGTAGTTTACCATCATCCCAATGCTGTCTTGCACATTAAGTTGCATTTACATACATTACATAGGAGAGTCATTAGTGGGTGTGTGGAAAAGGGCATGGAGGCAAAGCTTTGCATCCTGAAGACGGGACTGAATATTGGTTCAGAAATGTAAAATATTAAAATATTCTTTATTATTTTATTCTTTCAGATTACGGCCACAATTTGCATCTTAATCCCCCCTTACATGTAGTGTCAGGGGTCTAGCACAAAAGTGCTGACATGGTTAATGTGAATTTTAATTGCTCATTGCCAGAAAGTTTGATCGCAAGTCCATAAAAAGATGCATGTTTTTTTTTTTTCTCCACCAAAGCAGGATCCCTGATGTGCCTGAACATCAGAAGCATCACAGGACAGTGTGAGTTACACACTGTGTCCTCTACGAGTCATAGAGTTAAAGGCAAACTGAGCTTCTAATAAAATGACAACAACCATCGGCAGAGATCCATTTCAAATCATGGTACAAGTACTTGTTGTTGGGGTTTTTTTTGACAGAATTGGTTTCTGCATAGAGAACAAGAATCAAAGCTCCGACAAGGAGAGCAATCAAACCCCCGGAGATACGGCGAGGAAGAGGAGCAGCTGACGGGAATCACTGAGATATGAAAACATGCATCACTAACAGGGACGGGGCCTGCAGGAGCATATGGCGCACACGAGGATAATAAGCTGAGGGAAGAAGAAGGAGGAGGAGGAGGAGGAGAAGAAGAAAAAGAACCCGAAAAGGAGAAGAAAGGAGAAGAAGAAGAGCCTGTTGCCATGACAACTACTAAGGCGTCAGACACCAAAAGATACATCCTAATTGGCTTAGAGTTGACTCTGTAGATTTGCTTACCTGTGAAGCTGTGAGCTCAGGCAAAAAAAAAACGCTTTTTATCACATTTGAACTATGTGAATTTAACGTTTACGAAGTTTACCGTCAGCAAAAGAATCTCGAAAAGGCCACTCAGAATATTCTCGGAAGAAACCTGATGTTTCCACCAATTATCAGAATATATAGCGAGGAGAACCGGGAGGACATTAGCCCAATTATGGAGGTGCGGTTGACTTCAACTGGAATCAGGTGGCCAGGTTTCATTTACTGCCAATTTGCTTTGGCGTTGGGCTGCGTAACAAACATAATGCGAAGAGAAAATGAAGGCGGAAAAGACGTAAACATTGCAAAAAATACGGGAGCAAAGCCAGGGTTTTTATGGATAAACATTAAGTCGGGAACTTTAAGAACAAGCATCATAAGTAAAAACGGGAAGCGTTAAAAATGTGAATGTATCAAAAATAAAGTTAAAATCCAAATAAGTCCAATATGAAAACACACACACACACACTATTTAATTGCAGTTCTTCCTGCTTTTAGAAAAGTTGCCTTACTGTAGTTGAAAGGAGAGCCAACCTCTCAGATTTCCATACCTATAGACAGGTGCATTTCCATATCCATAAATCAACCTGATGTTTTCATGCTATAAGCTGCACACCTTTCCCCCGTAGATTCCTCTTCTTTTTTTTCTTTTTTTTTTTAAAGGAGCATTTTAAAACCCAAGTGGATAGAGTTTGTGCGTCAAAACTTGAAAAGGTAGAAACTGGAGAGGTGGCTCTAATGAGACAGCTGGCTCACACACTGTTAATCCATTGTGCGTCGCACTTGTGGGTTTTAATCCCACCTTTATCGTCTCAGTGATCTTTCTTAATTATCCTACGGGGGAATCGCAGAGGCTACAGCTAATTAAGCAGCAACTTCTTCAAAGGTAAAAAATACAGCTAATGTCACTCTCACACACAAATGTGTACACTTTGGTTTTCTCCAAAAAGCAGAGTTTAGTGTAATTAGCAGCACTGAATAGAAAAAGGGAATTAAGAGCGATAATGAACCAAATAAAACCGGGAAGTATTGTTTATGAAGAAAAAATGCACAAATATAAAAATGATTCTCTTCTTCTAGTTTCATTTAAATGTGCGATTTTTTTTTAATTTTCTTTCAAACTTTCTCTCCATACAGAAAAAGCCATTACAATTCACTGGTAGGGGGCCGTGCCACAAATATCCTTAGGATTCACCGTCTTTGAATGTCTCTACAATATTTTCCATTTCCATCTGCACCGCGGTGGAGGGTCGACACAAAAAATGCACGCGCGACAAGAATCACTTGGAATAGAAGGGCCGTGTTCGTGTGGCTGGAGACAGGCGCCATTTGAAGAATAAGCTATGTCATGAATAGGTTTAGGCCTTATAAATTCAAAATGTTTTTTTTTGTTTTTTTTCAAGGTGAGAAAGTACAATTTAAATATTGAAACATTGTGACATAACGAGGATTTTAAATGTTCACTGGAAATGGTTTGTTTGCTCATATGTTAGACTCTGGCATGAAAGGGAAACGGACCCATGCTGGTTGCTGGAGCGTTGAACAATAACATATGAAGGCTGGCTACTTATTTAGCTCCATTACCTGAGGCAGAAAATATTCAACTCTTTTTTTTTTTAAAGCAATTATGTCAGATTTTAAAAGACATCTAAAGCCAGTGGAAGGTTTAATTACCCAAGGGTCATTTGTTTTCCCGTGATCTGCTGAAAAACATTAAACCTAAAAGAAATTCACAGTTGCCGATTATACAAAAAAAACAACCTAACATGACATCTGATGGATTCACTGCGATTGTTTCCAGTACGTAGATGAGCATTTTCCTATGAATACCTCATCATGTCAAAAATGAAATTGTTATGGAATTGGAAGGCAGTCTGGTCAAGCGTAAACATGACATGATATCAGACTTCACTTTCCTCGGCTATGATGAAAAAGCCGCAGGACGAGATCGTGGAGCTGTGAAAAGTAACAGATATGTGGTGAAAATGAGAGAAGGAGCGGAGGTTAGATATGAACACAGGAAGAGGCTGGATTGGAAGATTAAAATACAAAAAAACACATATGTAAAAAAAATAATAAAAGTGTTGGTCACCTCCATTCAGCTTCAATAGGTACCAATGAAAAGCTGTGATTTTCCACCACAGTATCAAAATTCAGATAGAAATCACAACAACCAAGAAACTGTCACAAAGCATGAATACATGCATCAAAACACGCAAACTACATATCAGCCACTACGCCGCACAGGTACAGAAACACGCATTAGATGCGATGATTGTGTCACCGCCTGAACGCATCACAACGCTCACACGGACACTTTTATTCTGAAGGTGACACAGACACAGCTGTGATTTATTCTGCGGCACTGCAATAAAATATGCATGTGTGTGCCCAAGGTTTGTTTTATAGAAGTCAATTACAAATGATTGGACATTTTATAGAGTTTTAAAGAAAACTCTATGGATTGGTTCCATTTAAATGTATGAGCCGCGCTGACAAAGTAAAAAAAAGAAACTCTTGAGTCAGCTCCTGAAGCGAGGAGGGAAAAACAAATCAGTTCACTATAAAACAAGAAGAACAAGAATCCCTTAATGACATTAATAAACCCTGATGTATATACCAGCTTAATCAATGTCAGCATGTTGTGTCACGGCACTCAGGGAGCTGTTAATTTGTCCATTAAGTTGAAAGGGTGGCAAAAGTCCATTACATTCATTCTGCCTGGTTTGAAGAGGCCAGGAAATGTAAAAAAATTAAAAATAAAGTCGATTTTACTTCAAATGGCTAAATCAACAAACTATTGGGGGAATCAGCGTCATTTTTAAGGTTATTTACGTACCTCAAAACATCTTAAGATGGAAAATGCACTCAATTATAAATACAATAATAATATCATAATATAATATATTATTAATATCGAGTTTGTTTTCCAATGACCACTCAAATAACACACAATGATGTATCCATCATGAACGCCAAACGTATCAATAGCCGGAAAAGTTCCGATTGGTTTGCTCCAGAAAAAAAGAAAAAAGAAATCACAGACAGAGTCAGGTGGATAAACAGAAGAAAAGAACCGCCAATAAAAAAAATCTATTCAATATTTATGACATATTATTGATATCAGGTGACTCCCCCCACGGAGGCCAAACACGTTTTTTTTTTCTCCCCCCAAACCTTTCATCTACCAGTTGTTTGCTTGGTTGGATAATGTTGTATTAAAAAAAGTCAAAAACAAATAACTGTAGCCGAGTAATCTCTCGACAACTGGAGCTCATTTCCTTCACACAAAGTTCATTGGAGGTACAACCAGTAAGTAGCCGCGCGCAAGGGCATTAAGCGGAGAGGACAAATGGACCGGCTGTAATCTCTGTGTCCAGGAGAGGAGGGGATTACTGATGAGTTCCTGTGTGTGTGTGTGGGCGGCTGTGTGTGTGTGTGTGTGTGTGTGTGTGCGTCCTTTTATCCGTCTCTACAGTGAGCGATACGTCGGAATGCAGCTACCTACATTAGGATAATAAATGTGTAAACAATATTGCAGCAAATGTAATGGACGGAAATCCTCTTAATGTTCACGGAGGTTAGTCTGATGTTGGGGCATCAGCAGCAGCAGCTTTTTTTTTTTTTCCAGATTTTTTTTTTTTTTTTTTTTGTACGTTTTTTTAACGACTTCATTTATACTATCTGCGTGGTTTTGTGTCTCGGAGATACATCCGAGGGGGTAGTGAGTCGATTCATGGGAAAAGACGGCATGGTTTCGACCTCAATGTATCTGGTGTTTATCAGAAATATAAACAGTCTAAACAAAAATAAAATCCAGATGATATGAATTTCAGTCTTTTCGGGATTAAATCGGATTGGGCCTGAGGTCTACGGGCGGATTAGGACCTTCTTCCCGATGCCCCCCCGTCCTTGAGTTTCTCTCATTGACTCTCATTGTCTCTGCTTATTAGCGTGTTCCATTATTAATCCTCATGCATTTTAAAACAGACACACCTCCATTAAAAAAAATATCATCATAATCTGTCTCCATTTGAAGATGGTGCTCAGTGCAAACCACCGTTTTTGGTTGTCTTGACTCATCTGCATAACTTATTAATTAGGAAACGAGGTCGTGTGGCTCCGTTAACCTCTGGCATTTCAAATGAAGCCATGTACGAATTAAAAGAGCACACACACTTATACCATGCCAACATGTACTCGCGCGCACACACACACACCAACAGGTTTTAGACTATTATTCATGAAGGACAGGTGGAGGTATGACCACGTTTCTTTATATCATGGCATTTTTTTTATTTCGTCTACATAAATATATATATTTAGAAATCACAGTTTTCTGACTGGGACTGGATTCTCATAATCAAAACTCAAAATCCTCACTCTTGTGATTAGCAGGCTGACTTTTATTGATCCGATGACCAATTATTAGCTTGAAGATTTTATTAAAATGAAAGTTGCTGTTGTTCCTCTCATTCTCAAATATTGCCCGTCTCACAATCTATACGTTAATTATCCAAATTGATTTTTTTTCTCTCTTTCCGAGAGCCTGTCTTTTTCCGAATGAGGCAACTTAAAATATAAGCCCGTCTACCCCTTGAGACAATAACCAAAGTTTGCCTTTCAGAATTAAAAATTAATAAGGAAACGCTTGAATTATATATAAGCTGCGGATGCTCCTATACATTGTGAGTGTTAACCTCCAGGACTGCAAATGACCACCAGGTTATATATACAGTAAATATAGTGTTTTATTATTGATTAAGTTTTGGTTCTGCTAAAGCATCACAATTATGATTAAAAAGAAATGACTCTTCATTTTTCAGATTATCTTGGCACAGAAGTAAATCACTGCACTTGTCAGAGTAGAAAACGTTTTTTTTCCCAAACTATACGATATTAAATTTATGCTAATGACATAGCGCACGTTTCCTTTGAGAACAACGTGGGCCCTGGATTTACATCTGAAAATACCACAGAAACACAAATGGTGAGTCATTTTGTATATTTGTGCTTACTGCAAATTAGTTTTTCTTTGTGGGAGCAGAGAGTGTGTGTTCTACACACAACACAACACAAAAGGTGAACTTAGACCAGTATATGCAACTCCTGGGTAATTACAATCAGCAGGAAGTTACCGACTCTGCGTCCTGCCTGTGATTTCATTTAATGTCCGGATTTGATTTACACATAATTGCGGGTAGCGACTCGGTTCCATTACGGAGTTGGAACTGGGTTCGCACAAGTAGATCGTTTGCTGAGACCCTGAATTTTGTGGGGCAACAATCATACACGTCACGGTGCAGCTATTGTGCGGTCAAACACACAAAATAACAACTCTCTGTGATTTTCAGATCCTGTGCCATCTAAATGCCGCGGGTGTTGTGTCTGGATTAGGGTTATTTTGTGTGCAGTTGCGCAAACACACCTTCGACACAAAGGCATTGGCTAGGTGTACTACACAACACTCGCAGCAGTCAGACCTTTGTGTGCAGCCTCAAAATCAACAGTCAGAACAGGAGCCGGGGCCAATTTCCACAAACTGTCACTGCAGCAACTCGAGCGTGACAACAGCATCATTCCCGCACAGCACACAACGCAAAGGTGAAACGCACAACTGTGAGTGGAGGGCTCCGCTCACATGTGACACGCGATCCCTGCAGGGTCAGTAAACATGCTCGAAAGATCACACACAGACACACACACAAAGGCGCGTGGTGAAGGGAATGTGAGAGAGACCATGTGACTGCTATCAGTTTGCAGTGTACTTGAGCCTGAAGGTGGGAGTGTGTGTTTGTGTGTGTGTGTGTGTGTGTGTGTGTGTGTGTCCGTGGCCATGAGAACATGTGTGTTAAAAACAATGTGTGGCTACTACGCAGGAACTAAATGGAGCCACATCCCACGTTCTGCTGAAGTTGCCGCATAGGGGGCATGTGAAGTATTTACGTGAAAACCATATGGGAGGATTTATAAATATGCATCACTAGAACCGCAAGGACACACACACACCCACATGCAATAAGGACAAATGAAAAGGTTGCACAAGCATGAGAACACATGGTTTTCTAAGAAGGTGTCTGGTTCGATGCCACTGAAAGTTAAATTCATATACATTTGCTGTACATGTCGCCATGGGGCATTTGTGTGTGTCCTTGTATGGAATTAGACTGTGTAATTAAGCCGCGTTTCGGAAAAGTACGATGAATGAATAGATAGGAAGGAATGAATGAATCACAAAATCAATCGATCAACCAATCAATCCACTGCCTCAAATAGAAAAGTGAGGTCGTCAAATAAATAAGGTCAACGGCTCAATTACTCCTAAATCGATGGGTACACTCGTTATGGCTCATTGCCAAAAAGTTGTGTGTTTACCAAATTATAAACCAAAGCTACACAAACAGCATGGACCTGTGATTTAACGGCGTCAACACATGCCACGGTAACAGGTTATGTCTTATTGCTTCCACGGTTTCTAATCAAAGTCATTAAAATCCATTTACCAACCATCAGGGGAGCACATAAACAAACAGCTTGGCGTCACACATCATATTTATGACCAAAGAAAGAAAAAATGGTAGTAAAGGCACAGCTGCCCAGATGTGCACGTCTGGGGAGTAAATGGGAAGTGTTTCTGCAGCGGAAACTTGACAGTGACAAAGGCGATTATGACACTGCATGGATGCAGTCATAAAGAAAACTATAATTGAGTGTTACCCCAGCATTTATGCATCAGTAAAACAAAAAAATGTTTTATTCCACCTAAAGAATGTGATTTGTTTATTACTGCAGCCAGATGTGCAACAACTATAGTGTAGCTCAGATAATAATAATAACAATAATAATACTACTAATAATACTACTACTACTACTACTAATAATAATAATAATAACAATAACAATAACAATAATAATATCAATGATAATAATAATAATAACAATAACAATAACAATAACAATAACAATAACAATAACAATAACAATAACAATACTAATCAATAACAATAACAATAACAATAACAATAACAATAACAATAACAATAACAATAACAATAACAATAACAATAACAATAACAATAACAATAACAATAACAATAACAATAACAATAACAATAATAATAATAATAATAATAATAATAGTAGTAGTAGTAGTAGTAGTAGTAGTAGTAGTAGTAGTAGTAATAATAATAATAATAATAATAATAATAATAATAATAATAATACAATTTGTGACAATAATAATAGTTTTGTTTTTATTATATTAATCATTATTTTTATTATTATTAGAGGCGGTTGCTGTTGTTGTTGGGTTTTTTTTTAAAGCAGCTGTGTGTGTTTGTGTCGTACCTGAAATGAACTGGATGCTTTTTCAAGGTGCAGGCTTTGGAGCCCTCTTCGTCTTCATTAACGCTGACGGATGGACGGCGTCGGTCTCCGTCTACACAGGAAGTAAACATGACATTTGAGTCAGTTGGTCCTGGAGGAGCGTGCGCTAACCAAACATTTACCCACATGATCGGTTTCACTTGTGTGTGTGTGTGTGTTTGTGTGAGCAGACTTAAACCTAAAACCTTTGGTACACACACACACACACACACACACACTGTGAGACAAAAAGTGTGCGCTGATGCCTCCTGGCACATTTACATACCAAAACATAAACAAGCACATTTGCATACATTAGCAGCATAACATGTATATGCACGAGCGTATGTGGCTAATTATGATAATTAACAGGGGGGTGCCATGCGTGATGTGCATTCATGTATGTTAAATGATTCATCTCATTACAAAATGAAGGGGGATTTAATGAATTGACGCACAATGTAAGTGCGTTTTAATTATTTCGATACATATATTTTCCATTCGTTTTTAAATATTATGCGTGTTGTTTCGTAATTAAGAAGTCCACGGTTAGTCATAACTGTCACGTGTGACGAGTCGCACACAATGGAACACAAATGTTTCAAACACAGAAAAATCCAAAAATCAAGAACACACGTGTCAGCTCTTGTGTAAAAGATCATTTCTAAGATTGATGAAATGAACTTGATATAAAAAAAAAAAAAGTAACTAAAGATCATGTGGCTGACTTTAAAGTTTCATCATCCACAGTATAACAGGCATTGTCTTGCTGGCACACTAAGCTTCGGGGGATTTAATCTCATGTAAGTGAAAACACGTCAAACTAAGTGACGGACACGTCTGAAGCTGGACGGAAACATCTCAAGGGGATGGAAGGCAAAAGCTTTGTGATAAAGTTTGACAAGGAAAAGTAGCAATCTTCAATCCAAAAAAGTGACAGTCCATCAAAATATTAAGCGAGAGTGGGCAGTGTGTCCAAAACATGTTATTTATATGTTCCGCCTACAAGCTGGACATGTGCAAATTCATCTTTCTTTAACTTATAACCGCTATTTAACTGGTTTTACATCATGCACAGCAACATAAAGGCAATCTGAGCCAAGCTAAATGAAAAAAAGATATAAAAATAAAGAAATCCAATGTGTACGCATTGGCTCATTTAATCCTTGTTTCTGTCCATTATAGGTCGAAGCTAATTTTCCACAATGGGTTTTCACATTCCTTTGTAACCAAACATCACATTTACTCAATCGATGTCAAATTCAAATTGGACAATGAAGTCGATTTACACTGAAAAACTGCTGTGTTCCAAACGCCAGCCATTAAAAAAGAAAAAAATCAACTCTGAAACAAGACTGGGAGAGAGTGTATTATAATCCCAATCAGCTCATGGTGTGGTTTTTGGTGAATCATTTTCTGGATAAAAGCTATTGATCCGCTTTATTACACCTTTATTTAAAATAGTGTTACAGGATCATAGAGAGCTTTTATCATTCATGCGTTCAAGTTACCAGGAATAAATTCTCAGTAATGGGGGGATTGTTTAAAGAAAAACGACTTATCCGTGAACATGATGCCATTCTCTGCTTTCCACTGGGTTTTAAATACCCTGAATGACGCCTTAAGGCAAACAACAAACCCTTTAAACACAGGCTGTGGTCTGTAAATTCGAAAAACCTTGGATTAAAAATCATCAGTCACACGATCAGTTGCTGCTGCTAATGCAAAATTTGGTAAGATATTTAAATATCTAGGTATTTATTTTTCGTATCACAGGCGTAGCTCACAGAGAGTTCACACCTTCCTTAAACACATGTGGCAGCGAAATTGCAAGAGGTCAACAAAGGTCATATTCCTAGTTCCCCCTATTAAACTTATTTTCCAGAATTAGAAGTGGAAAAAAGTCAATCATCTACTAATTAGTAATCATTCAAAATATATATTTTCAAGTATCG
>JAFBJU010002829.1:43805-61305 GCA_016785305.1 Colistium nudipinnis | reverse complement strand
ACACACACACACACACACACACACACAGCAGATTGTAGTCATTGCGAATGTAAAAAAGACGGATTTGTGCCGTTTTAACAAAGCACTCAGCCTTAGGGACCACCGCGGGCTCCAAAGGTTCTACAGGGGGTTGAGGCACCCGTGAATTAAGAGTGATTTTTGCTGAAGATAGTTTCTGCTGCACTCACCACGCTCAGTTTCAGCTCCTCTTTAAAGTCCTGAATGCACAGATTTATTATCTACATACGTCGGCCATCATAAACTGTAAAGATGTTGAAATTAAGGTTTACATGCATCTCATGTCTGACTTATTCAAAAATAAAATATACAGATTTATGGCTAAATAATCTTTGCGTGGTGCCTTATCCAAATCCAGCGGGAGGGGTCAAAATATTCCTTTGACGTTATTTTTAAGGATTCAGCAGATTCACTGAGAAAAATCGAATCAATTGGGAAATTCCCCTGGATCTGAATGATGGGAGATTCCCTCCTCCGTGCTTCCCAGCACTTGCTGTTGCCGAGCAACCGCAAAGGAGGCGCAGCACTAAAGGGGGAATTTTCAAAGTAAAATATATAAAACATAAAAACATAAAACAACTAAATGTTATTATCCCCAAAGACCAGGGATTCAAGGCTTGAATCCATAATGATGTCATATAGTATGAAGTTACAAAAGATGTAAACTTGAAAGGCATTACGTTGTATAAAGTTATTTACTTATTATTTGATTATTATTTAATTACTAGGTAGTCATTTACCATACACATTTAGATTCATTTCCAGGCAACATGACATCATTTGGAAAGATTTGACTTAAAATCTGAAAAGCTTTACAAAATGGTGAATATTATAATATTTGAGTCTGAAAATGTTGGATACAAAATGTAATTACACCATTGACATGACCGTATGTTTCCCCTAAATTAAATCTGAAGAAAATAAAAAATTCTGGGAAACAAACATAATTCTTTCCGGCCATTACATTTCCAGTGATCACAAAACTCAAGGAGGCTTGGGCAGCGTAACGCAGCCGTCGGTGCTGGACACAAGTCGTGCCAGAATCATTTGTGGATTTGTTTTTGAGTCTTTGTCTGATTCCAGTCCAGCTTCAGCCAAACAAGCCGAGCAGAAGGAAAAAAATAAAATAAACTCGGGCTCATTTAGAGAGACACCAGTTTAAAATCATCCTGGATAAAAAAAAAAAGAGTATTTCGCTAAACATACAGTCAAAGTTATGAGTTGGATGGACTATTGTAAATTGTTACATTAGTGAAGTGGTAAATTAAATCTGAAGAAAATAAAAAATTCTGGGAAACAAACATAATTCTTTCCGGCCATTACATTTCCAGTGATCACAAAACTCAAGGAGGCTTTGGCAGCGTAACGCAGCCGTCGGTGCTGGACACAAGTCGTGCCAGAATCATTTGTGGATTTGTTTTTGAGTCTTTGTCTGATTCCAGTCCAGCTTCAGCCAAACAAGCCGAGCAGAAGGAAAAAAATAGAATAAACTCGGGCTCATTTAGAGAGACACCAGTTTAAAATCATCCTGGATAAAAAAAAAAAAAAAAGTATTTCGCTAAACATACAGTCAAAGTTATGAGTTGGATGGAATATTGTAAATTGTTACATTAGTGAAGTGGTTTAACAGATTTATTTGGTCTTTTTGAATTTTACTGGAGATATAACTCCTCATTGACCCGTTACTGCTTGAGGATACGAGCTTTTTTTTTTTTTTTTACAAGGATATTAAAGAGATCACCGTATAATCTCAGTATAAAATAAAAGTAGCAGAACATATGTTTTTCACGTATTTTCCCATGGTCATTTTATGGCCATGTTTATTCATCCCGGCCACAGAAAGGCTCCATCACAAACACAACTAGCTCACAGCGACTCATTTATGTACATTGTGTGTTTACGTTGTTTACGGCCGAGTTGGAGCATTTTATTGGAGGAATCAATCAAGTGTTGCTCTGTTGTTTTATTAGTTGATTAGCTTTTTTTTTTATTGTGGCGGTATTAATTCTCCATAGGGCCACAAAACAGCGTGAGTTAGGACACTGCCTCGTGGGCTGTGTTAGTGTGTACATTGTGCGTTTTTTTCATCGCCTAAAGCTGTAACAGTTTCTATAATGGATGACAGGCTTGAAAGCAGCGGAGGATGAAGAGATCTCTCCATTCCCTTTTCATTAACTTGCTTCCTGTTGTGTCCTTGTTTTCTGATGTACATATTTTTATGACTATAAATTGTGAGTTTCTATTTAATAAGTGCAGTTATTAGTTATTTAATCAGAATTTCTCAGAAAACGGAGCAAAGTTAAAATTGGCATTTTATACAGACTTTCATTTTATAGTGGCTATTCTGTAAATATTGGCTATATGTTGGAATATTTCATATATTTTCGAAGAAGTGTCAATTTGTCTTTATGGTGGAGAGCTTTTTATGGGTCTTTTTTTTTTCCCACCCATCTCATAGCTGAGGGATTTTACTTTATTGAGCATCTCAATGAAACACTTGGTTAAATGAGGCTTGTAGATCCTCGCACATCAATGTGGGACATCATTTTGCAGGAAATGGCTTGTTTTTCATTCCAATAAGCATCTCAACTATTCTTTACTCAAGATGTCCCAATACTGAGCTTACACAAAACAAAAATCTCATTTAAAAACCAGCCCCAGGGAGCAAAACTATGAACCGTATCCAGGACATCGATTTTACTGCAGGACCAACATATATTCAGCTGCTGTCTGGTTCCTCTGTTTGACTTAGTCTGGACTTATTTACTCTTTGTGTTGTCTGTCTTTTTGTCATCACACATCACACCGCCTGTACCACCCCGTTGTAAACTGGTGTTGGACGTAAACTACACACTAAACAACCAGGCAGATGAAACAACAGCTTATACAAATCGCAGTTTAAACTGTTCAAATATTAATATACCTGAAATCGTCATGTGTATACATATATGCGTATGTTTATGAGTAGGTCATACGGTTACACCTATACACACACAAAAAAACAAACACAACCACACACAATCTCCCACTCAACCAGACACAGTGGCAACGGTTACTGTTGTGCAATTATTGGTGATGACATAAAAATTGCGCTGCTGAAATACACCGAGAGGAAAAGAATGGAAATACATTGTCATACATTTCACTACAAAAACAAATGTAATAGACCGCAGTGTCTTTTTTAACTTTTTCAATAAATAAAACTGTTTCCACAATGATGACTGCTACAGCAAATAGTGTTTAATTCAATTAAAGTGCAATTCCACTAAAAATAAAAAATGATTAGCAATCACTGAAAGATATTCTATGATAAAATACATATGACTGTTAATTCTCATCAATGGGGCATATTATAGCCTAAAAGACTGTACAAGAGGAGACTAAATGATGGCTGAATTCCATTTAGCTGCCAGATACTGTGCACTACTCGGGACACCTGATGAGTCTCAAGCATTATTGTTTCATCCGCGTGTTTTCCTGCCACATCAATACAAACGTCTGCAGAGGAAAAAGGCTTTTCACAGATTCATTTTCTTCATCCGCTGGATATAATAATAATGATAATTTAATACATAAATCTAGATGTGTGTGTATATAATGTATAGAAAATGTAGATGTGTGAGTGTATGATGTATAAGGTAAACAGATGGTGGAATGAAACAGCTCATTGCTTCTCTTTACATGCTGACCTTGAAGAGTGTTAGTGCCTGTTTGTGTGAGTAAACGAGAGGTGGTGTTATAGTGTGTGTGTGTGTGTGTGTGCGTGTGTGCGTGTGCGCGTTGGAGGTGGATAGAAATGGAACGCTTCATCTCACTCCCCGTCACATTATTGGGTGAAATTGGTTTGTATTGTGAAAGATGATGGCTTCCTCACAACAGACACACACATTTGCACGCGCGCACACACGCACGCACGCACGCACGCACGCACGCACGCACGCACACGAATGCAGAAATTGGCAGACAGCAATGCACAGATTTCCATAAAAGCAAATCCACATACAGCCACAGGGACCATGAGGTTTACCCGTGTTAATGGAATAAACATTGTAAAAAAAAAAAAAGATACGAAACATGTTACAATTTCTCACAGCAGTTACAATTACGGCCTTTTAAAACTTTGCTCATTTATACCAACGCTGCTGAAGCTCAAATGATGAAAGGGAAAATATGAGGGGCGACTATCTGAGAACAATAACTGGCGGCCATGAGACTTTTCAGTGAACCTGTTCTCCATGTCAGCCTTTTCCTTTCAACACCCAAAGACGCGTTCCTCTCTACATCTTCATGTTTGCACTCTGGGAAAAGTAACGAAATCCCTCCAGGCAGAAACCAGCCAAGAACAAGAAACAACCCCCCACCTCTTCTTTTTTTTCCACAACTACCCGTGGGTTCATTCAACGCGTTTTATCCTCTTTGCTAATTTATGAATAAAACCGCCTTTGTACACTGGATACTTGCCTTGTGGATTTTGTGGTTTGGGTTTTAGCATATTCCTGCATTTGCATACAGATGCAGTTTCAATTATATTTCAACCAGCTTGGCTTTGAATTTCTTCATTTATTTTTTATTTTTTTTCCTCGGTGCCAGCTGGTCAGTGTTGCGCTAGTTCAGAGTCGAGTGCGTGGTCGTAAGGAGAGAACGGTTTTCCAGCTGTTTGAATCATTTAAACTAGTGATGCTTGGGTCATAAGCCTTTCTCTATCAGCCTCAGGCGGCTGTTGCCCCAATATATTTTCCCACTGGAAACCTCTGGAGCAGTACTACGCTACTGTCGAGTAGTAGTAGTAGTAGGAGTACCGGCATGTACTGGAATAAAAGAGTCCAAATGTAATTGGACGCTGCCAACTGTTACTGCGAGATGGCCTCAGGATGCTTCCAATTTATCCAAAAGTATATATTTGCTCCCCCTCAAACACTAAAGCCAAAGCTGACAGGAAATGATGTAACATGTTGGCTGAAATGAGTCATCTCCAATAAGACAAAAACATAAAAAATACATCTGTGCTTTTTGAAAAAATGACCAATTTTTGACCAAAATGACTGGACGGGTGTAGTAACAATAATATGAATCATTTGGGGGTTGTTCAGTGTGCGAGGGCAAACCACTTCAAACTGTCAACAAGTCAACTTTTGGTTCATGGAAGAGCCCCCAAAAAGCCAAGGGTTCACTTTGGCTTTTCCCAGAGAGGAAAAGAAAAGTCCAAAGTCCACACTGGGATTTCGCAGAAGTTCATCTGAAGGCTAGAGACAAAAGTGGAGAAAATAAATGGGAAAATCCCCCCGACAGGGTTCATACACATTATAAATCATGATTTATAAACAAATCCCCCAGTTCACAGTCCAGAGGACTCCTATTCGTCTGACCCCACAAACATTAAGGGGTTGTCGTTACGGTGGTAAACAAAAACACTATTTCTAAGAATCTGAATTATACCTGAGAGCAACAACAACGCACTCCACGCAGAGTCATCTGCAAATCAGCTGCTGTGTCGCATTGGAAATAGAGAACATTTTTCACTTTTCTTCTCAACTTTTTCCCACAACTTTCCTCCACTTCACCCCTCTGCCTGATTACCAATTTATTTCCCCACCAACCCAACCTCCTTCATTACATCTCACTCTGTCTGCAACCCCTCTCTCTCTCTCCCTCCATTTAAATCAACAGAGGCCAGGGCTGAATACCACTTTAATCTCTCTCCTCTGAGCCAGTCCGATGCCATAAGCCTGTGCTGGTAGGCAGCCAGTGACGGCCGAGTCTCCAGACTCTTGTGTTGCATTGCTATTCAGTGGCCGGCATGCGAAACGGAGAGAGAGAAAAGAGATGGAGGGAGGGAGGCCACGATGGAGAAATGAAATGTAGATGTAGCGTTGAGTCCTACAGGATGGAATGAGTTTCAAACCTTCTGCACCATCTGGTCCTCCGCATCCGTCCATTCTACGCTTCTTTTCTTTTTCAAAGTCCATTTTTTCAGTCTCTACCAAACTCGTGCGACTCAAGAGTCATACATCATTCGCGCAACAGCGTGCCCAGATTTTTATTTGACTACTTTTCATAGAAAACCTTCAAACAAGCACTTTGAGGTTGTATTTGACGAAAGAAGTCAAAGACCGACATACGGATATCATTTATATTATCAGTGGTCAGTCCAACCGCTACATCATCCCCAAACCGCTTCCAGTATCTCCAAATGAAATCATGACATCACTCATTTCAAAAGGAAACCTTAGAACCTTGAATCTCATGCGCAAGGTTTCCAGCAACCTACAACTTTATGCAAATGTCGCTATGGGTAGTTTGTGATTTAATTATATATTTTTTTCCTTTAAGAGTAACACACGTGACCGAAAAATGTCCGCAACACTGCCGCGGCACCCAGCAGAATTGAATGAGACCATGATAATATCTTTGGCATCCACATCTTGATGGAAAATAAAATGCTCTGATGTCGGGTGGTGAGGCCGCAGAGTAACACGCAACAAAATGTCACCGTGAGCTGGAGGCACTTCATGTCGATCACTCACGATTCACTCGCCTCAAGACAGAATAGGGTTTGTGGATGTGCACTTCATAAAAATCTCCCACAATAAGTCATTTTAAACCTACATCTTTTTTTTATAAATAAAAAATAAAATAAAAGCAAATGAAAAGATAATTTATAATAGGGAAGTACTCCTCTGACTTTTCTTTTAAATACATATTAGTTATAGTTAGGTTCTGGAGTTCAAATATTTTGAAATGATTTTAAAAAATAGCAAAGGCCATCTCTGGAACTACACTGCTAAAGGTGCGGTGAAAAATGTCAATAAATACTGTGACACTGAGGCCTAGTGACGACTGAATAATAATAATTATACGATGAATAGCGACCTGCTGACGTACTGATAAATGACTGTCCTCATATTTGGCCATAAAAAATATATGGTGTCTCTGTCTTGGGGGTGATGGAGACTTTAAGTAAAAACACAAACAACTCTCAGATGCTCTTTTGCGTAGACGTGCAGAAGACGCCACAATCCCACCTTTGAAAAGCCAACTACTTTGACAGCCACACACGCACGCAGACAAACACACACCCACGCACGCACAGTCAAATCCGTGTAGTGTTTTCTTTCAAATGATGTTGTGCAAGTGTGTGTGCGCCTTTGTGTGCGTGTCAGAGAAGTTGTTAACACACAACGTGTACACAAAACAGTCTCCAGCTCAAAGACAAGTGACGGGGATCCAGAGAGGAAGAGAGAGTGAGAGAGAGAGAGAGAGAGAGAGAGCGAGAGAGAGCGAGAGAGAGCGAGATAACCAAGTGATTAAAAATACTATATTTAATTGCCACTGTACGTTCTAACATAGCTATTTAAAAGTATTATATATATATTTTTTTATTATCAATAAGATCATCAAAATATAACATAAATAAAGCTTGACCTTGAAAATATCATGTTTTTAGTTACCATTTCTGTTTGGATTAAGAATTAAAAATACTAAATAAAAATACAAGTTGGAGATGGGTTCAAACTATTTCTTTTAGGAAGTGGCCTGAATATTTTCCTCCTCCAGATGGTTGGAGGAGTCTTGGAGGATTGTGGGAACATCTGTCAGATGAGCAGTAAGTGTTGTTAAAACAAGCTTTTGCTGGGTAATTATTTCACAGATTTCCAGTGGCATGGTAAAAATTGCATGAGGCACAAACTGGGTGAACACACAGTGGCTCTCCGCTGGTTTCATAATGAGTGTATTCAAAAGTAAAAGGAAGGAAGCTCCATGAAGAGTTTGTGTTATATTATATTGTTGTATTCCATTTTAAATGAAATGTGTTTGTTTAGGTTGTGACACGCATGTTTAAAAGCTGAAACCTCTTAATGGCAACTTAAGGGGCTAAAACTATTTATATACACAGAGTCTATATCAGTACAAGTACACAACTAACATACAATAGGCAACAATATGAAAAAATTATATTTGTAACATTTTTGATGATGATGTGCAGGAAACAAAAAGTCAGGTTTGAAAATAGCTTAAAATAAAACTACCAGTTTAACTGCGAGGTCATCGAAAATGATATCAGTCAATATCATAGCCTGATAATAATTACATTAATTTACCAATATTTGTAATAATAATAAGAAATATAATATTCTTATTCTTATTATTATTATTATTATTATTATTATTATTAAGTGCTTCAGACTGATAGACAACTCTGTGAATGACAATTCTTTTGCCCTTTGCCTCAAAAACCCTCCTCCACCTCCGCCTGGCTTTAAATGTGCCGTCTCACTTTTATCACCATGTGAAGAGCATGAACACAGGTCAAACTCCACTTCCACCAACACACTGAGAATCAGCCAGGTGGGACACCTCCATCATTTCACTGAGAGCCGGATCAGGATAAAATCGTAAAAATGCCTTTGGCCCTCAGACCCAGGACGACCAAACAAGAGGGGAGAAACTCCCCGAGAGGAGTTTAAAATCAAAAGTCCACGACTCTTTACACCCAATATAATAAATAAATCCGAAAAATGACAGACAGCAGAAATGACCTCTTTTCCCTCATGACAGAAGCCAATTTGTCTGTAGCTAGTGGAACAGAGACTGACTGGAGCCTTCGAGTACTATAGATCTGGAGGGATGCATATCAGGTACTGATTGTACATCATTTAAGCAAAAATATAGTTGTATAGAGGTTTCATTGACAAAATTGAATAAATACAAATATTCAACATGTCAATCACAGTTCATAAGTCCAATTTTTGAGTGGAGAAAGCCAATCTTGTGAATGTGAAATGTAATTGTGTTTTCTCATATGTTCCCATTTGCTGCCACTCAACATGAACAACCAAAAAAGTAATAACAGAAAAAAAATAAAGTTCCTGTTCTTTAAGACAAGAACTAAGAAACTCCAGATGAATCAAGCGGCATCCGACTTTCGAACTCGGTCACGTAGCCAGAGGTGTTTTGTGTAAATCTGAGGATTCTACACATCTGAGGAGCTCTGCTGTCAAACCTGGATTCAGAAACGCTTCGCAGCTTTAATATGTTTCTGTTTCATGTCATTGGACCTTCCAAAGATAATGAGTCTAGTTCGGCTTTGAGCACCATTTTTTTAACAATTTGATGTTAATGTAAACATGTCAAGTATTTCATTTCTTGCAAGTAGTCAAGCTACAAAATGTCATTTTTTTTTTTTTTTTCCCATCAGTAAATAACTAATACTAAAATGCTGAAATGCTACAAATTTGTTTCTACAAACTTGAAACCAACACGCCAAACCTGCTAAACAAAAACCTGAACAAATAGGACATTTGTTAAGTATAATATTGCAAATGAATTCAAGTTTCTAATCTGCACGGTTGTCGCGTCACACTTGCTTCAGTAATCTGCACATATTCCCATTTTCAAAATGTGTGATGCGTTTTCCTCTGTCTGCCCTTTTGGTCTCCGTGAGTTGTGTCACGTCGAAGTCGATTTGTTGAATATGAAAAAAAAAAGAAGAAGTGCGCGACATATAAATATGACGTGACTGGGGCTGACAGGGAGAGAAGCTCTGGGCGTCAGTTTTTTTTCATATTCCGTGAACCAGCCCTGCGTCACATGTCAGGGTGGAGACGGGAAGAGACGGGAGGAGACAGGAGGAGACGGTGGATAGACTGACGTATAAAAAAAGGAACAGTGGAAAGAAACTACACAAAGCAACAATATCAATAGTGGGTGTGCAGCACCACGGGCCTTCAGGGTTTTTTTCCTCCTGTGTGTATAGTTCTTACTAAAAACCAAAGCGTCCCCCCCCCGCCCTTAAAGACCTAATGTTCATCTGAAGAAAAGCAAAGTGCTCTTGTAATAGTTGGTCAATGTCACGGCGTTTATTGTGTTTGCCTCGCAGGTGATGGCTGCAGTGATGGGGTCAAACAAGATGGGACTGGGCAGAACCAATTCCCCCCTCGGAGGGGTGGGGTGGGGGGAGAGAGAGAGGGAGAGGGGAAGAGGGAGAGGGAGAGAGAGAGAGAGAGAGAGAGAGAGAGAGAGAGAGAGAGAGAGAGAGAGAGAGTGAAGCTGGACACTGACCTCTGCAGCTCCTCAGATTTTTCTATTGGCCACCAGTAGGCCGTGTGTGTGTGTGTGTGTGTGTGTGTGTGTGTGCGTGCGTGCGTGCGTGTGCGTGCGTGTACATAACACACACACATTCTGTGGATAACAGAACCACATAAAAAAAAAAGCAGCGATACAAGGCAAGTGTCAAAAGAAACTCAACGTAGAAAAGTAGGGGCCGAGAATGGACTTATAAACCAGTCTGTTACAGGAAGTCATGACTGAAAATTGTTATAACACAGAAAAAACAACTCTTCGTCAGGATGAGAAAAAAAAAAACAAAAAAAAAGACATACCGGATGTGAAGGTGCTTGCTGTTGAACGCTGATGGATGTCATCCAAACTCCTCTTCAGGTCAAATCAGATGTCGGTACGTCTGATAGATCCATGGAAACAAAAAGCACAATTAATCAATTGGACTATTAATTAGATCATTTCAAAGCTGCCTTTTTTTTTCTATCTGTGCACAGAGCCTCATTCAACAGAGTAAGGGTCTCCTCCACAACTGATTACTAAAAAAAACACAATTTTATTTGGGTTAATCTTCCATATTATATTTAAAAGCCTTAAACTGAAGTATCACATCATTGCCTCCATCTAGATAAGCGATATGTATGTAGGTATTAGAAATAAAAAATATATAATCAAACAGAGGGAGCATCTCACTAAATTTGAGCCTCCTTCTTTTACGTGCTTATTATTAGAACTTCTCCCATTGCATTAAACCACAGACAGAAGTTAGAGCTGCATGAACAGCTGTATCAGGACGAGGCTCGTCTGGTTTTTTAATCAGAGCTGAACCGCTTCCTACTGGGGTCGGAAACTAAGCTTGAAACACAACTTCCTACAGATTATTCATCTGTCACAACACGGTGGCTTATAGATACGCATGCGGCAGACTAGGAAAACCTAACGTTTAATCAATCTGGGATGATGGAGAATCTCTTCCTGCTTTGAGCTCAGTATTCAGCCCCACAACCACCTCTATATATTATTATTATTATTATTATTATTATTATTATTATTATTATTATTATATTTTTCTGTTTTTATATATTTTGTGTATTTTGTTTATTTTCTCCTGATTCAGTTTAATCATGGTTTGTTGGGGGCATGTGAGGCCTAGAAGGATTTTTTTTTTTTTATTAAATATTTATAAAGGCTTCAGCCTATTTCGGATATACTATATCCACATTTCTACAATGGTCAAATCAAATCTGCCAAAAATTGATTTTTGTACATGTGACTGAATGACCCTTTGAAATGGACAATTTTTGGGGTTTTTTGCCATTATTGGCACCATGAAATTGACTGAAGGCATTAACAGAGACCCACTGCAGAGACCCCACCATATCAGACGGGGAGCTGCGACCCCTCGGCGGCTGAGTGTCAGCTGACCTCGCCTGAAACCGTGCGAGACCGACAGCTGAAGGTCGGCCAGCAAAGAAACACTCCCAGTTCCCAGAAAGCGTCAACCGCCGGACCCCCAATCCTGATCCTGATGGGACCAGGCACGGGTCCTCGGGCCGCGAGGTGGACAAAGAGAAAGATGAGGACGTTAAACCAACGACCCTCGTTCGAAAATTTTGAAAATTGAAACCGGGAGATAAAAAGTGTAAAATATTCATCGTTTGAGTTTTTTTTTTTATTCTGGCTGTTGAGCCTTTGTTGTGTCTCCGAGGTACGGAGGCCACACAGGGCCAACACTGAGGCCACATCAACAGACAGGCAGTGGTTTGCTTGGTTGGTTTCCAATCTGATTCATTTTCCCATGCGAGCAACTAATCCGTTTATGTGTGCTGTTGTGCGACGGGAGTCGGAGGCCGCGTGCCTTCATGTGAGTTCCTCTGAGTCGGTGCATGTGTAGATTGCCTTTTTTCCAGCCTGATCTGATAAAACCAACAGGCAAGCCTGGGCACGCCACTGTGCAGCCCCGGTATTTGCATTCATCTCACACGGCCGCCCCACAATCACTGCAAACCACTGGCTCCAGACACGCACACATTTCAGAAAGGGTTGGGCTGAGGGTTCGAAACTTTACATTGTCAATATCAATCTCAGATTAGAGCATTCCATATCAGAAAAGAGTTACACAACTACAAATAAGTGACATATGTAGATATATATATATACACGCACTACTAAATAAAAATAATAATTCACTCCGTCTTAAATGCAGAGAACACATCAGAAATCAAGAGATAAATCTATCCCATATTATCATTACTACTATTATTATTATTAAGAGATGAAAATCTGTTTTTTTACTCACAGTCCTGATTCATATCACAGACATGCAACAAACGATAAATGAATCCAGATTTAAATCCGCACAATAAGACCCAACTCGAAACAATCCGGCACATGGAATCTAATCACGTCACAGGTGTCCAGTGGTAAATCAACAGGAAATTGGAAAAGATGGCCAAATAAAACAGGGAGAGGAAATACAACACTAAACTAACAGGCTTTTACAGAGCCTTAAAGTCAAGATACACAAAATCACCATTTTATACCCTCGGCTTTTAGTGTATTTTCTGCTCTTGATCCTGGTTTTATTGTGTTGCTTGGTGTTAAGGAGCCAGACGATTCCCCTCGGAGACACCAAGGGAGCAAAACACAGGTACACATAGTAAAATATATATATATATATATACAAAGATGACACATTTTCCCCAAAGGCTCAAACAATCTGACCAAGTCCAGGTTCAGAGGCTTCAAAAGTTTTCGATTTTCCTCAACTTCCTGTTGCATCTTTTGAAAACTCATCGGCTCCCAATATCCCCCAGATTAGAGGCACAAAATCCCGGTTGCTTCGGGGGAAAAAAACAAAAAAAATCTCGAAAATACCCAATGCCTTGCAGGTATTATAAAAAAAAAAGAGCATTTTGGATTGAATTCACAATTTTCTGCTGAAATAAACGTATCTTATTATCTACCAATGATTCTACTTTGAGATCAACACAGCTCACACCGCTGGTCATACACAAAGTCGTACACCTGGCTGTCAACCATTGAAGCCTAAAACAACCCGTCCATTAAAAAAAAAATACGAATAAATAAAATGACCCCAGTCGCGCAATAACTCTCAAGCTGGAGCGGTGCTCGTTCAACTTCATGGTCATTTCAGAGGCTGCCGTTTGTTATTCTTGACTGACAGGTGTTCCTAATATTTAGTCAAGAATGTTTATGTTCCGTCCTAAGTAAAAAAAAGTGTTTTGTTTTGTTTTTGTTTTATACATATACTCTTTACTCACTTTATATGTTTCTTTTCAAATGTTTTTTTTTTTTTAAGACTTGAAACCCCCCTCCCACCCTCCTTCATGGTTTCATGCCAGTCCGTTTTCATCCATAAGGCTGAAGATTGCTTTTCGTGCCGCAGCCGATAAGACAAAAGGCTTAAGCGGGGTTATCCGGTAACTCTCCCAACACGCTTTCGTGCCGTCATAAAAAAAAAAGAAAACCGTGTTCCTGGAATTCCACCGTTTGTAATTGATCCACCAGCAGGCGCAGTCATCACCCACATATTTCGGAGAATTCAGAAGAGCACATTCCTCACGCACACAACACTCCAATGGGTTTGTGTTATTTACAGAGAAAAAGAAAAAAAAAGTGCAAATTTTAATTGTTTGGCAGCATCACACTGCTCATTTCTGATTAGATTATATATGACATACCACACGGCTAAAAATGATGTTGAACACGCTGTCATGAGTTAATCTGTGACCTTAAATATAAATTGCATTGTGAATGATTTTGCCTGTTGGGCTGAGAAGCCCAAAAAGTGTCATTTTATGAACGGTTCCTCCCCAGAGAGATGAACAGCGCAGAATAATTAACCAGCAAAGCATCTGTGGTGAATGTCCCATTTTCCAAATGCACACTGGTGAACCCATGCTGGTTAATTATGGCTGCGCCGACACCTCCTCCCAGGAGGAAAGATGTGGAAAAATGCACAGTGAATTTTTCCCAGGAAGGAAATTCAGTAATTAAGGCGACGATCAAGTGACGTGGAGATAAAATATAAATATGGTGGGGAAAAAAAATGAAATATTAGCAGAGGTTGGATGTGTGTGTATATTTCAGTATGAACCATGCAATTTTAATCTGTCCAATAAAACATCTCCCCCGGTGCAGCAGGGGATCACTTACAACGCTGTAAAAGTTTGATGCGGCTCCCGTCAGGTTGGATTTAGAATCCCCGGCTCGGATCGTATATGGCTCAGTGAGGAGAGCCGCATCTCAATCCTTATTTATTTATGGTCACCTTATGGCTGCCAGGCCCCACAATGCGCCGAGTGCACCAATCACATATTTCTCCTCCTGCAGTATAATGGTGGGTGTCAGGTCCCTTGCCGCCCTGGCGGTGACATAACATATATAACGTGTCATTTTATAATAAAAAAAAGCAGGCCTAATAATAATAATAATAATAATGAGACTCAACGAGCCTTAATAGTAAAGTTTTTTTTCAATATTTAATACCCATATTCATGTTCAAAGACTTCAACAAGGACAAGGAGGGACCAGCCAGCATGAATAACCCCTGAATTTTTGTAAAAGACATCTAGAAAATAACTAAATTTGGACCAAAAAAATTCAAATAAAAAAAAACATTAACTACTAAAAAACACACTGAATACAGTAAATATGACATCCGCATGAACATTACCACAATATACCAGTTTTCAGGAACCCATCCATAAATGACTATCAGGAATTACATTTGAAATTCTAATTCTAATTGTGTCAGAGCAAAGACAATATGAAACGCTGGTGTTTTATCCAATAGGTCAAAGGTCACTTGTTACACGAGATGAGAAGGCCGGCTCTGAACTATTTTCGAAAAACTTTGCAGGGATACATTTTTTGAGGATTTTCCTGCTCGTCCTTCATTTTACAGCTCTTCTCAAAAGTTATCGTGTTTTTTTTTTTCCGGATGAGTAACAACCCACTGTAAGAGGAGTCGTCTCCCTCCTGCTGAGGATCCTACCGACCATGTTTCTTTTTCACAGCCTCCCCTGACAACTCTTTAATGTCCGATAAAACTTTTCACATCTTGTGACAACTTTTTATTTGAGAAAGGAAAAAAGAGAGACCGAAAAAAAAAAAAAAAAGCCACAAGATACAGTAACTTCTGAACTTCTGGTCTCTAGAGGTTCGTCCGACGATGATAAATTCAATCTGTGAGATTAATAACGCTAAGAGAACAATGTAGAGGATTGTGTTTTGCAGCTGGGGAAACCAACACTCATATGTTTGTGTGTGTTTTCTGTGGAGGTGTGCGTTTCCGAGTCAACGTTTTTTTCTGCACCTTTTAGCGAGTGTGTGGGTGGGAAGTGTTGTTTATCTCTGATATAACCTTCTGTCTCTCTAATCTGTTCCAGTTAAAACAGCTGCAGGTAGAAAGAGCATACATGCAAATCTCCACTGCTTCCTCTCTCTCTCTCTGTATTTACATGATTGGAAATACAAGAATTTGTTTTTACCTTTACTAGCACGATATTTATTTCATTTTGATAAATGAATATTTGTATTTATTTCACTCTGCCGTGTTCACCGAGGTTCACCCCTCTAGCCTCTGACCAGTCACGTCACACGACTACATGTATTCTGATTAAATCTGCAAAGCTTCTTTAATAAAAAGCAGATAACCTGTGTGACTGTTGCCCTGGTTACCATGTTAGGGGGGGGGGGGGGCAATAACTGGGAATTGGCCACAATATAATTGGTTAATCACTGCATAAATGACTCCTTCTTTCTGAGGACCCCTGGTATCATTTCCTGGCTGGTTAATGTTCTTCTGATTAAATCTGCAAAGCTTCTTTAATAAAAAGCAGATAACCTGTGTGACTGTTGCCCTGGTTACCATGTTACGGGGGGGGGGGGGCAATAACTGGGAATTGGCCACAATATAATTGGTTAATCACTGCATAAATGACTCCTTCTTTCTGAAGACCCCTGGTATCATTTCCTGGCTGGTTAATGTTCTCGGTGTGTGACCCCGCCGGCATAAAGCCGATAGCACCTGATGTTGGATGAACAGCTTCAATAGTGTCAGTGATTAAAACTTAAGCCGCAGTGTCACAAGTCATCAGACTCCCCTTGCTGCGGATAAACAGAGAAAGGCTACATCTTTAGGCAATTTTCATCTATTCGCCCAATAATTGGCAGTTTACTGCATCGTGGAGATCCTGTGATGGATTCTGGGTAAAGAAAGGAGGGAAAAAATAAGAGTTTATGGACCCTTGCCGATGACTCACTTCAAATCTGACCTTGATAAAATAGAAGCTTTTTTCTAACATTAGTGTGAAGAATGAATAATTAAATCAGGTGCCTTGAAGCCTCTCAGTCAATCACAATAAAAGTGTATAAGTTGAGATTTTTCCTCCTTTTTTTTATGTTTCAGCATTTTCATCTCATTAGAGGTGGATGACACTTTTTTTTTTACTTTTTTATCTGGTATCTGGAGGCCATGTGTTAGAAGAGGAGACATAAAGCGTCGCCATAACACGCGGGAAAATACAATATGTCACGTTACGTAAACACCTGCCATCACTTCCTACGTGGCTGACACTCCTCCGGCAAACTTTTAGAAAAATGTCAACACCTTATTATTCCCAAATCTTTTGGGCTGCACAAGACAGATGGAAGACAGGAAGACGCAATTTATAGCTATTATTATCACATTTGTGATGCGCAGAAAGTTCTTATTTTCCTCAAAGTGACAATTACAGAACCATTAACAGAGCCAAAATGCCTCCAGCTGTTGTCACAGCCTCCACTTTAATTTACCCACAGTGATGACTTATTATTGACTGGTGCTACAATCTCAGTGCATCATCAGCACGTCTATTAAATGACTCACACGTATCATGATAGTCATTTAACATACAACTTCAGTGTCGTTTGGTTTTGCCCTTAAACATTTGAAGATGACAAGCAGTGTATAAAACAATTGTCAATTTAACAGATCCTGTTTACCGCAATAAAGGGTTCTGACCTTCTGTGTAATTAAGGGAGATCCCATGCAATCAATAAAACATGAGAGAAATGGGAGTTTAATGATTTTCATCTTTTAATGATTTAACAGTAGCAGGGAGGAAACGATTAGCTACTTGTTTCCAATTAGCATCAGTGTTCTCGTTCTCCACATACAATATGAAAACCGGATACATTATTCATGGTGTGACACCACAGAAATATTTAGTATTTGTGCAACATTTACCTGACATATATCTGTCGCATTCACCAAGTTGTTGTGTAACTATGGAAACACAACAAGAGTGTTTATCTGTCCACAAGCCCACCTGATGAATACATACTAATAATAATGAACTGATACAGCACACAAAAGTTAGAATTGGTGAATATAAAGATACAACCGTTTGACTATATA
>JAFBJU010002829.1:16998-43759 GCA_016785305.1 Colistium nudipinnis | reverse complement strand
TATATATATATATATATTATTAAAATGTTCATTGTCAGAATGTTACAAAGGAACAAAAGATTATTGTGCATGAAAACTGCTTACTGCAAATCTATGGAATCAGTGTGAGACAGGAAATGAACAAAATACATTTAATGTACTCTTTGTGTGCGCGTGTTTGTGTGTGTGAGAGTGTGCAGAAGTGTGTGCGTGTCTGTGGGAAGTGAACAGCACATTTTCAGTCATCTTGGGAGAAAATCTCGTGATTAAAAAGAGAAAAGCCTCTCTGGCAAGGCTGAGCTGAGTGCGTGTGTGTTTGTGTGCGTGCGTGCGTGCGTGTGTGTGCGCGCTGTGTGTTAACCTGGGAGCATTTGCTTCATTACAAGATGATATTAGAGGCCGTCTCTTTAGAGGATGGTGTCACAGTTTAGAAAGAGCTTTTAACCTTAGTTAGATGGTCAAAAACACAGTCACACACTCTCTTTCTCTCACACACACACACACACACACAACATGCTGCTTTCAGTCTCTTTCATTCCCATCTATATAAAAGTCACTCAGCCACAGAGGCCCCCGTTGAACACTGTGTTCCATCACATAGCCACAGTACTACAAATATAAAGCTATGATTATTGAATGATTATTATCATAAAGTATACATAAAACAGCTGATGATCAGACCACAAAAGAAATACACCTTTTCATTCTTTCAAAGACTCTACTGCATTTGTCGCATCAGACGTTTCCACATTTCAGATCAGACCTTAAAGTCCAGACGGAGCAGCAGCCGCAGATTCACCATCAACTTTACTGCCCAGTGACAACCACGAGGAGCTTTAATCATCTTTAATGTGCCGGCCGACAGTCTTAAGTGTATTTAATCATCTCTAGTCTGGAATCTAAGAGACAAACCCAAAGTTTTTCCTTCTACATCAGTCTCAGGTCTAGACAGTGGTATTGTCAAGGATCCTCCATCACGCTCAAAGTTTGAAAAAAAAACGACCAGACAACACAGATGATGTGTGTGTGTGTGTAGGAATTCACAATCTAGACTCAGTGTGTGTGGTTGTTGCTATAGTGACAATAAAGGCATGCAGTGGGTCATTTGAAGGTAGAAAAAATAAAAATCTGTGCAGGGAGAATCATTTAAATGCATAATAAAACCCTCCCATGAGGAAAGCTGATTGAAAAACAAATTTACCTCAAAGTGTCTGCATTGTGCAAATGTACAAAAACACACACACCCACACCCACACAGCTCTCCATATTACACTTTATGCTGAGCAGAACCAAGCGTAGTAACATTTCTCATTTTCCTGTCCACTGCACACATAGTTTAAATATACAGATATTTCACTGAGCGCCAGAAAAAAACACGTTTTACAGTGTGTCACAATTTAAAAAAATAAATAAAACAAACTGCTTTTACAGCTTAAAAACGTGTAACATCAATCGAATGTATCATTCTAAGTATTATCACTACTGTTAATAATTATAATTTATAGTATAATCATTATACTATAATGTAATTACAAACGGTTCACGGTATAACACTTGTGTACTCATCACTGCTCACCTCCCTGTGTGATTTACACACATGCGCAGACCCACACAGGCAGATGAAATGCATAAACTGAGAAGCAGCTTCAGTTACACAACTTATTTTATCATAAATAATCCGTATATGAAATCAAGACTTCAAATGTCAAACATCTACAGCGCACCGGAGGTGTGTATTTACCTGGATGAGTGGGTGACGATGCGCCGCGGCCGCCGGTGACGTCATCGCGGGAAACTTTCGTCCGGACTTTCTTTGGTGATTAACATGCGCAGATTCACTGAAGACGTTTTTGTGCGTTTTAACGGACCGTAACGAAAATAAACCCCGAATTCATGTGCGGAAGTTATGCGGCAATTGCACCGTTTATCCACCTGTATAGTCCAGGTGAGGCAGGGTGAGTGAGGGGACCGTGCGTCACGTTTCCTACCCGATTTCCTGAAAGGAAGCGGAAACGGAAAAGGAAGCGGATACGGAACCCCCTACACCTGTCGCCCCCCCCCCCAGCAACGGAGGCGCACAACAAACGTTCCGCATTCCCACACCTGCCATTCGTTCAGACCAGAGTTTTTCCATTAAATTAAATGTTTTGTTCTTAATATAATAAATTAAGAAATTAAGAAAAAAAATTGTTATATACCACATGTGTGCAGTTTAATCAGCATGAAAATATTTTCATCCTATTTTCTTTTTGGGGGGGGGGGGGCATTTTATGTGGCGTTTAACTCTGTTAGAAAAATATTAAATTATGAAAAAATAAAAAATAAATATACTAAAATGAAAAATAATTTAGTTTAAGGCCAAATCTAAAATCCAAGCACAATCTAACTGCATGAGGAGGCTCCACCTTATGATTTAGCCTAAGAGGAAGAGTTTATCATCACCTATGAGTGTTTCCGTGTAAGAATTTAAGTAGTTACAGTAGCATAAATAAATAAAAGATACAAAATAGAATAAACTAAAGCTGTGCAAAAAAAAAAGGAAATATACCGTAAAAAAAAAAACAGTATATACAATGCTTAACCATTATGCAATTTAAATAGAAATGTAAATAGTTCAAAAATGTGCCTTTTTTCTGTGGCTTGTCAACTTGCACTTTGTTTTTCTTGGATAAACTTGCATCTTGCAGATTGTCCCTGTGGAAATAACACCACCATCAGCACCATCACCACAGAGAACAAGCGCCCTGCAGAACCAACCAGCAGAGTAACACTTGGCGGATCTGACACCATGGACACATTGTCCCCTCACGGCTGCCATAGTGTGAGCTTGTCCAGAGGGGCCCCACAGTGCTGCCTTTTTTCTTTCCAAATACATTTCACACAGACGCCATTTTGGATTTTTTTTCTTGCCTAACACACACACAGGGCTGGTGTGATGGTGTCGGGATCTGGTTCGCTGCCTGTCAGTCGTGCAGGCTGCTCCTATTCATGATGATTTTTTTCAAAAACACAATTGTTCATGTCCAGACGTGTGGAGGCTTTATGGAGGAAGGAGAGATCCAACTTGTCTTTACCTTTCTCTGTCTGCAACATCAACATGAAGACATCTAGGAGGACAGAGAGAAAATAAATCACAGATTAAATACATTTTTATATATTTTCACATTCAATCATCTTCTCTCACCACACTTTGGAATCACCAGGAAATCGTTTTGTTTGATATAGGCTATAACTTTTTATTTCCACCTCACCTGGTCTCAACCGACTTTCACTTTGCACTCAACATGTGAAAAGGAACTAAATTTGACACAATAATGATTGAACTCTCTCTCTCTCTCCCTCTCTCTCTCTTTCTCTCTCTCCCTCTTCCTCGTTCTAGTTTTTTTGAAAAAGGTGAAAAACTTTCATAATTTAGAAAAAGAAAAGAATCTGATGAGCTCACTCACTTTGAAGTATATCGACTGGGGAAGACCAGACCTTTAGAGACCACCAGAGAAAAAGAGGATGAATTTGAAAGCTGACATCAGTGGATTTGAAAAAAAAAAAGTGTTTTTCTCATTTTCATTACGGTTAAAAAGGTATAAAATGTAGATTTCATATATGGAATAGCAACTCGCGTTGGCATTAAATCTGAATTTACATTTTTTGTAATCCTTTTGCCCTATTTAGTCTGGATTTATTTCTGAAGGGGAGGATGGAGGATTTTATAATAACCTGTAGTGCTCAATGATTTGAATCTGAACCACATTGGGGTCATTTTTCACCCCGTGATCGGATAATGTGGTTCCAAACGTTTTTACTCACCTATCCCCGTGTTAGTTTAATCCTGCCTTGCGCGATTTTAAGTGGAGGACTGATTTTATCTTATTTTATTACTTTAATAAGCTCAATTTGACATTTAGCTTGGTGAAGAACAAGAACAAGCAAACACAAACACATATTTTACCATTTTATTACCAGTTCTTACAGTTTAAGTTGTGTTAAAGTGCTGTTCCAGTATTGGAACTAGTTGTGTGGAATTCAACATATTTTGGGTGTGTTTTAGTCTGTGTTCATATTTGACTGAGTTATAAGTCTTTGCTCCAGTTTGAATGACTCATACAAACCTGTGGCTAAATGTCCAGGTCTATTATCGACCACATCCTTTCATTTCCCAGTGGTTAGAATTCTGCCTGAAACGATGAGTTAAATTACAGCAGACAGAAATATAATCCCCCACATCCCTCCACACTGTTCATCATATTTAAATAGGGCTTTAGCCACATTTTTCTTTTTCTCCTATAATAAATCTGCAGCTAATGCTGGACTGTGTTTCCAAAAGTGAAAAAAAAACAGGGAGAGTTATTAAGCTCAAAGAATTGTAATCTAGAAAAATACAGATACGATCCACACAACGGGTAGCTGTCACTGACAATGAGGGGGAAGTATGATCACATGAATATGCTGTTTAGTCCCAGCATGAAGTATAAATAAATACATAATAGTGTCCTTCCCTTGCTCGGCCTCTGCACAGCAGAACACATGCATACTAACAATTCCCACATGTCACTCACTATTTCTCACACATGTGATGCAGGGAGCTGTAATGTAAAAAAAAAAAAAACACACACACACACACACTTGGCCGCATTGGCTCGGGTACACTGATCAACACAAAGTGTCACTCGGCCCTCCGTCCTCACCCAACGAGGTGCAGAGGACACACAAAGTGTGTAACAGGTGTCACAATCCACAGGTTATAATGAGGGAAAAATAAAGACATACAGATGGTAGAATTACCAGCTTGTAGTCTCCATCATGTTGCAGTTTGTGTCCATGTCTGTCCAGACTCAGGTGGTATAGGCTGAGAAGACTCTGCAGGAGAGAAGTTATTTTTTATTTCATGTTTTTTTAATGATATAAATCACAGTGATGTTGAGCATGAAATAACAATCATTTCCTTTTTGGGTCAGACTGAACATTTCTCCCCAAATTTAGTTTTACATCATGTAATAAGGTCACGTAAAATGAAAAGCAGAATTCACACATGGCTGGAAAACATTATATTATTTTTTTTTTTACAGTGTTAACAGTCTGTGTAGTTTAAATAGTTTCCAGGTTGAGTGACAGCTGAATAAAGAAAAACCTAGTGTCTCAATCAAGTGGCCAATTTTCCTAAACAACACCTGCAGGAGGGAGGTGAACAACTTACACAAAAGACAAGTTAGCATCATGTCATGACCCCGACATCAGCTGCTCACACTAACAAATTACAGCTTTTATCTGATGGAGTTTTTTTTAAAATAAATCCCTCATTTTAGGACTGTTCCTTTGGAGACAAACGACTAAAATAATAATAATAATAATAATAATAATAATAATAATAATAATAATAATAATAATAATAATAATAATAATAATAATAATAAAAAATAATAACTACTAAAATAAAAAATAACTAGTAGTAGCAGTTTTATTACAATCCTCAGTGTGATTTTTAGAGAGTGATCTGCTGGGAGAAACAGCATCATTCGATGTCTGCAGATTTTTTTTCCTCCATAATAAGTTGGTAACCGAGCGACAACGTAGACTGTGTCCAACATACAGAGAATCAAACGGCACTCAAATCATAAACGAGGACTCGGCTCCTCCACTGCCTTTTGATTTATTGCTTCAATAAATCCCATATTTCAGTGCAAGTGGCGCTTTAGTGGCTAATAACATAATTTCATTTCAATTTGTGTGTAGATCAAAAGGCTCGAGTCCCTCGTTTCACTCAGAAATGAATTCTATTGTTTTATCTATAATGAAGATATATGTTGAATAAACTACGGCTAACTATCTTTTTTTTGTCCATGAAAATTTGATTTACTGGAGTGTTTTCTGATTCAAGGTGCCCTTAAACTTTTGCATTATTATTATTATTTTTTCTCATCTCGGATCTTCTGTGTCTTCTGCAGAATGGAGTTTTTTTTGGATTGGATTTTTTGAAGTCACAATATTTATCTTTGGTTCACAAATTTTTTCCATCCCTGTCGCTTCCTTTTCACATTTTTAGTTTACCTCTCAAACCTGCATATCATTTATTTTTCCTCTCATTCTCCATCTTTAAGGCTGCTGTGTGCGTGTGGGGAAGCCTTCATGTGCATCAGGACTTTTTTATTTTTTTTCCTGTGGTAACCTGCGGCAAATAAGGGGATAGAGGAGCAAAGCACAATTGGCTGAGACTTAGCTTACTTTACATAATTGTTGCCTATAAATGCATTCCCAACATCAGGGCTTTAACAGCCTGATATGCTTAACAGAGAGAGAGAGAGAGAGAGAGAGAGAGAGAGAGAGAGAGAGAGAGAGAGAGAGAGAGAGAGAGAGAGAGAGAGAGAGAGAGGGAGGGAGGCAGGGGTAAGCTGATGGAGATGGAGGAGAAAGAGGTAGAGACGGGTTACACGCTGGTGGGAAGAAGGAAACGAAAAAAGGAAGAGAGTCAGCGAACTAGAAATTAGGTACGATCAGGCCAGCGGCCAATCGGCTTTGGCCTCGGCCTTCGTTAAGCTACGTGGCTTATAGAAGCACCCACACACGTTCTTGTGCGCACGCAGCGTAGAGTACCTTTCCCCCGGCACTCATTATTTTGAACAACAATGAATTAGTTGATGTTTTTTTTTTTTTTTCCCTCAATGAATCCTCTTCTCTTCCTGATTAAATGAGTCATGGTTTAAATGAACATTTACACTATTAATTCCACACAGCCCGAGGTGACATCTGCAAATGTCTCGTTAAACCTAATCACATCCACTTTTTACACAACGGTGGCCTCAATGGATAGAAAATGGCACAAAATGAATATATACTGAATCATTCACTCAGTTTCTGATCTAATTTGCACTTTTTTTCTAACCAAGTATGTCCTTGCGTTAACAGACACCAACACAAAAAAAAGGTGGTAAAGCATTTCTTTTTTTTTTATATATTCCCCTCTGCATGTTGATCTTATCTCCTCAAATCAGTGCGCCTGTTTTCTTTCCTCAGCTTCCCTCTGACTAAAATAAATATGCAGGTGAAATCAGAGCAGGGAAATCAGCGCCAGGTTGTTGCTTCACTTTAGAGGCGGAAAGAGGTTGATTAGAGTCATAGATTCCTGAATGCCCCCTTCAGCAAAAGCGAATTACTGACATCAAACAGCACTCCATTATAGTAAAGGGAGTAAATGTATTGAAGTCCGGATGCCGACAAGGACAGGAGGCGACAAGAGGAAATTCGTTTTCCTCATCGGCCGAGGCAGCAACTCTATTTATTCTATATCATTTAATGTCCTTCTCTGTTGTAATCGGTCTTATTGAACAGGCCTCTGTTATTCTGGACACCACGCGAGGCCCGACCCGAGCCACCAGAGCCCATGGCTTATCTCTCCTCTGCTCCCGTTATCGTCCTGAGCTGTAACCATAGCAACCGAGGTTGACCCAAGGAGCTGTGTAGGGAGGAAGGCGGCCAGAGGTTCTGAGAAACACGCCCTCGGATGCCGAGAAGCCAAACGGGGAAACACGATCGAAACCGAAGCCGCAGCGTGGAGGACATGAGGACACGAGCCCATGTGTCCATCAGTTCCACATACATGATCAAACGTTATAGTCAGGCAGATTATGCAAATAAGCACCACATAAGTCTTTAAAGAACAAGCTTCATGTGTGCCTTTAACGTTTCTCCTTGATGTTTTCTGAAACCGGGTTCCTCCAGCTCCTCAGACCTCCCGCCCTCCTGCTGTCACCCCCCCCCACACACACACACACACACATACACAGGAGGACGAGAGGGGGAACTGTTGAAGGAGCACATTTACTCTCCTGTCTTTAAATCCTCTGAGCTGCTGGAGGCCTCACGGTGGATCCCTCTCTCAATACGTGACTCCTCTGGTGACTTCAACTGGAAGTCCACATGTTTGAGTAAATCCACATTAATACCTCATTTTTCTTTCTTTTTTTTTTTTACATTTATATGCGACAATATTATAAAGTCATAGTCTGCAGGCATGAAATGGAATTAACATCTCATTAAAACAAAAAAGTAATCCTTAACAAAAGTAACTGCAAAAGAATAAAAAAAAAAAGCAAAAATCGACTTTTCATTCAGGTCTTTCTGGGGCCCTCAAACTTTTTGAAGCCCTGGATTTGAACCATCCCCTCAATCAGACCGATTTCTTGTTGTGAGTCTGTTTCATAATAACATCAACTCTTCCTTGAACATTGTAAAATTCCATATTACTCTTTTTTTCCATTATTTTTTTTCCCCAATAAGGTCAGTAGCAGTTCCTCTGGTTATTTTCGGTTCTCAAACTCAGTTTGAATCCCAGCAGTGCGTTTGTGATGAGCTGAAAAACAAACGGTGCTAATTACTCCTGTCTCTGTCACCAACCGCTAATCAGAGCTGATGCTGATAACACACCGGGACACACACAGATTCACTGAGCTGCACCCAAAGCTAAAATAAAAAAAAAAAGAAAGTCTCAGAAACAAAGGAAAGTGTTTCCGGTTGGAATACGAGAACTGGAACGTTAACTGGAATGTCAGGGAATCCATTCATCCATTATCGATGAGGGTTGTGGGGGAAGCTGCTGTAAATCACTGCTTTTCACTCCCCAGACAGGTCGTTAGATATTCACACCCACTGGGAATTTAAAGTCTCCAGTGAGCATGTCTTTGGACAGTGGGGGGATACAAACCCAGGCAAACATGTGACCGACATGGAAAATCAACATGGAAGGAGCCATAAAACCTTATTACGGTGAGTTCAGGGAACGATAGATGAAATAAATGTCAAAATGTGGGGAATTATATCAAAAGTAAAAAAAAAAAAAAAAAGCACAAATCGACACCCGCCCTCGTCCGTCTGTAGGCGTCTGGCCTCGGGGGGGCGGGGTCTCCGTGAGCAGGGGACACGGTTCCTGAGCTGGGCAGAGGATGAGAAGATCCAGAAACTGGCAGGGTGCATCGCTGAGTGGGTGGGAGGGGCCATACAGCTAAAGGTATATAAATAGATTTAAACTATAAGACGTATAAACTTTAAAAGCCTGCTGTAAAGCAAAGGGGGATATACTGTACTGTATAAGACCAGAGGCGGAATAAATCATCATCAGGCTTTGAAGGTGCAGCCAACCTCACAGAACTGAGGATTCTCTGTAGGAATGTGTGAAGGCTGCTATCCGCAAAAAAAAAAAAAGAAGAAGAAAAAAAAATGGGATTATGTTAATGGGATTAAGGATTTATCATTTATAGGCCAGTGGTATTTAGACATCATCATGGCATAGTCTGAAGATTTACAGCGATGAGGTCATTTGGAAAATTGGAAATATTTGAACAGGAAGTGATTTTACACAGAACTAAAAATAAAACAAATATAATAATAATGATAATAATAATAATAATAATAATAATAATAATAATAATAATAATAATAATAATAATAATAATAATAATAATAATAATAATAATAATAATAAAATGGCATACAATTATACAACCATATGATTTGGATCCATTTCCAGGGAGTTTATTCTCCAGTCGTCCCTGTCATCCCTCATTCTCTCTCTCCATCTTCTCCTGTCTTCCATCCGTCTGTGAGTTATGGTTTCACAGCCGTTGGGAGTCTACCACCTCATAACTGACCTTCCTCCTGCATCTCTTTCTCCTCCTCCTCATCATCCTCCCACACTCTCTCTCTCTCTCTTTTTTCACCTGTCCCTTCTGTCGCTCTTTTTCTTCTCTTGCTCTTTTTTTTCTTGCCATCTCGCTTGTCTCATTTGTTTCTCTCACCCTGACCTCCTCTTGCCTCGCCTCTCTTTTCTTATTCCTTCCTTCCTTCCTTCGCTCTAGCCCTCTGCCCTCTCTCTCTCTCAATTGCACACACTTGCTCTCACACATCTTCTCTGGAGCTTTATTAGTGGATATTAGTGTGACTGAAGAGTTTTATTCAGGAAAAAAACGAAAAGAGGAGAGTGAGAACAGTGGAAGGGGAGGATGACTTGAAAAAAAAAAAAAAGGCAGAATAAGCTTTTGCAAATGGCATTGCGTCTATTTTTCTAACTGCATCGGCCAAAAAATAAATAAATGACCTTGTAGATTGCCACCAGTCGCCAGTGACAAAAAGTTTCCACACTTGTCCTTTGCCGCCCTTAAAAAAACAGTGTGTCATCATTTTAGCCGTTTCTTATTTAAACTAATGACTCCAGCTCGCCACCAGCTAATGAGCCAACTCGCTGCCAGCGATGGTTTTAAGTAAGAACACAGCCCCAACAAACCATTATTCAACTCCAGGGCGGCCAGAAAAGCACAAACCCCAAATTAATGCAACACAATCGATTCATCAACAAGAAAAATAAAAATAAATAACAAGAGAGACAATGATTCAGTTGCTTTGTGCACCTGAAAACACAA
The DNA here is from genome assembly GCA_016785305.1 of Colistium nudipinnis. Classification (NCBI taxonomy): domain Eukaryota; kingdom Metazoa; phylum Chordata; class Actinopteri; order Pleuronectiformes; family Rhombosoleidae; genus Colistium; species Colistium nudipinnis. Next base: position 33,377 of record JAFBJU010002829.1, on the reverse strand, counting down.
ACGTTAGCTCACACAGGTAGAACAGAAACCAAAACATCACCTCCACCCGGCTGTGATGCTTCCAATATCTCATGAGGATTTGAACAATTTTTTTTTTTTTTTTTTACTTTTATATTAGAGCAAAACAATAAATATATGGACACTGACACGTGACACCTATTCTGATAAATTTCAGTGAGCAACCTCCGGGATAAATGGAAAATAACCGGAGATAATCGGATGATTAACAATCCCAATTATGTCCACTGATAGATGAATTATGCATGAGGACGTCTTATTCAGACATTGGTAATAAAAAGGGGCGAGGCCACATGTGGTCAAAGACAGATCTGTGTGGAATTGAATGGTGTGTGTCTGTGTGTGTGTTTTTTTTTTTAAACAATTGCAAAGGATTTATAAATATACTGTATATATTTTTATATTTAACCTCCTGCTTCTACAGGAAGTGTAGGGTTTCACAATGGCTGCAGCCCCCCGCCCCCCCCCATCCAGCTATGATTTATGACCAGACTATTATTTGAATACCAGCTCTTGATAGAGAATTTACAGTGGATCAATAAAAATGTCCCTCCAACTCACTGAGAATATACGACTCAATATTTCAGCGTAAACAGGTTCATCATAATTTGCTGAGTTCAATTAGGGAGCAGCAGGTGGGATGAATATGTTTCGCTTCGACTCTTTCTCTCTCTCTCTCCTGGTGAATTCATCCGTGCCATCGTAATTTAATGGTCTTATTTTATTTTCTCTCCATTTGTCCTGATTACTGGAATTGAGCAGCTCAGATATAAACTCGGAAACCATGAAAAGATGTTTTTTTTTAAGTTTTACGATGTGTTGCGCCTGCTTAATTTGACTTTAATATGGTAAATTTAAGCTTATGAGCTGTGTGTCATAGCAAGTGACTGATTTGGTGTGGTTTTACACCTCAGAGTCACACAAACGAGTAGAAAAGTGTACACGCACCGACCGGCTGAACCTTTCTTTGGTTCACCACGTAGTGGACGAGGATCCAATCCTGCCTTCATCAGGGAGGCTGATGATGTGCTGCTCTCTATCCACTCGGCCAACGCAGACGAAAAAAATACAAAATAAATACAGTATGTATGTATATATATATATATATTTTTATATATTTTTTTCAATGCAGGATGAAAATAAAGATGTAATAATGCAACTAAATTGACACTTTAAATTGCTGAAAAACGCTAAGGACAATTATTAATGGCAAATAATTAATTTGAAACAATAAACAATGAATTATAAATAAAGGAGGAGGAAATCTGGGTCATTTAATTCCACTACGATCCCAACCAAAGGTTACTAACTGTTCCAACGTGGCAGCTGCGGGGTCTGATTTGGGGATTAAAGGTGATGAGTCGTCCATGGAACAAAGAAAGAGTCCAAATCCGCAGGCAAACCGTTGCTTTGATTACAATCTTATATTTTCAATCTGTATACGAATGCGTCTTATCTTCGGCCAAAGTTAATATTAGGTATAATGGATTATCACCTTTTTTTTTTTGGTTTATCTAATCTCATCCACCATATACACAAGATCGGATGTAACTGTGCAAGTTTAGGCCCCGAAGCAAATACCTGGCTCAGATATGAGAGGAAAACACTTTGGCAAGGTAGCACGAGTCATCTCAGACGGAGCCGCTTCTGAGAGCCCTCCAGGTTGGACTCTTTAGACTTCAGAGCTGTGAACCTAATACCAGCAGAAGAAGACAAGGTAAAGAAAAGCACCAGACCATCTCGCCTGTGACCAAAACTGCAAAAGTGTCCACAGCACTGAGGATACGGGAGGAAAAACAAACCCTCGAACTTTCAAACTTCAGAAGGTGGATTAAAAAAAGAAAGAAAAGGCTGAATGAAGGATCTAGTTATCCACACTTAATTTGGTTAAAAATGCAAAAGAAAGCATTTGAAGGAATCGCTGTTTTTTTTTAACTCTACAGCAGCAAGTTGTTCTATTCCTAGACGACGACATCCTGCAGCCGGAGTCAGAGTTGCCTCAGTGATCAATACATCTGCACGACTAATTCTGCACACACAGCAATCCACAAACAGATGATAACGAATGCAGATGAAATCTAACATTCATCAAAATAGTATATATAAATATATACATATATTTAATATCCATGATTTTTTTCCTTTTTTCGTTATGGGGTGGCATTACAAAAAACGAAGAAACGTAGAAGGTTGGGACCTATAAGTGAAGGAGCTCATGAGGAACTTCACTCCCAGGATAACACCCAACCACCACGTGCCAATACTTTACACGCGGGGGTGCGTGTTGTTTTGAGCCCGGATTGAATTATTCCGAGTTCAAATATTACCATAAACCATTCGAGTGTGTAACTGGGGTGATTAAACCACCAGATGAGATGTTGAACATAAGTGAGCGTGTGCAGGATTACATATGATTATCCCTCTCACCTCTCTGTGCACATGTCCTAACATGACATTTATGTGATAATTAATCACAGGCGGCCGACCCTCCTGGAACTGGATCTGACACCCATTACCCTGAAATCACTGAGCCCACACTGACATCTGTCACTGGCCCCGCCCACAATATTATATCACGAAGACCATGGTACGTGCTCATCATCATAAAGACGTGGCATGTAACGCGCACAACGACCCTGAGACAAAGTCAAACCTCCCACGTGGCATTAATAATAATTAAAAAAAATTAAGAAAAAAAAAAATCACAGCCGTTCACCAGATTTGAACCATTTTGATTTTTCCAAATGATTATTATTTTTTTAAATAAGCCAATAAAAAAAAAGATCGCCGACGCCGACGCCCACCTCGCAAAATGAGATATTTTGTCAGCTCGGTGGCATCCCCACCTGAACTCAAACACACACACACATTTAGCCATTGTGTCCAATTGTGTTATTAGAAACGCAGTTGTGTTTTTTTGTGATAATTTTTGCCTCATTGGAAAACAAAGGGAGAGATTTTCCCAGCCAAATATATTCTAAACTCCACTTGCCCTCAATTTGGTTCACTGGATGATGGTGGTAATATTTGAATGAGGTGTAAGAGAGACTCACACACAGGATTGTTATTTTTAATTAGGTCCCGTCACCCAAAGTTAAAAACGGAGACTTTACTTCAAATCATTTCTTCTTCCCATCAGTTTGTTGCAGTTATTCCACATTTTCCTTTTTTTGACCAAATCCTTTCACGGTTTGCTTTTGTTTGGAAGCAATGTCTGTTGTTTCCGCCCACATGGTTTGTCTACTTTTAAATCAAATAAAAGTTTTAGCTGGATATAGTAGTAAAACATATTAAAATAACAGTTATCCCGAAAACACTATGCTTTTTTTTTAATAACCTGCAATAGATTGATTTTTTTTTTTTTATAAAGAAACTATGGGTAACCTCAAATATGAACGCATGGCAGAAAGCGGTTGCAGACACTTCCTGTTTTTTTTTTCTTTTGGTCCCATTAAGTGGAGAAACTCCAGCACTTGTATCATTATTCCCACCCTGTCTTGGACTTTAATGAAATTCCGCGGCTGTCCTGCGTTTTAATCATATTCTGACTCAGTCTGAGGATGTTCCCGATTTTTCTCTCTTAGACAAAGAAAAAAAAAAAAAAAAAAAAAAGACATTCAGGCTTTCTCTCCAAAATGCATCGCGCGTATCCGTGAGGCTTAAGAAAAGTGTCAAATGGATTTTTCCTTCCTCACTGAAAATTGGAAAACATTTTTGTTTTACATATATAAAAGTTACTGGTAGACGGCGGCGTATATACCGGGTTTTCGTCACATCAATTTACAACGTTCTTCTTATTCACACACACACACCCCCACCCACTAAACTACACACACACGCGCGCGCATGCATGCAAACAAGGTGCTGACCCGCTCCATCAGCAGCACTTTGGTTTCTGCATCTTTACCATAAACACTCTGACTCACTGACACGAGGAGGTGGAGACGGAACAAATCATTGATGTCATTTGTGCATGAGCCACTCCATCAGCTGTTTGCCCACTCGCCTGCTCCTTCCTTCTGTACCACCACGTGCCCTCTCACACAAGAATTAGACAAATTAGCCTCATAGAAAAAAAAAAAAAAAGTTGCTCCATACTAGAGAGAAAAATGCCACATGCAACCTCTGTTTGCTATAATATGGATACATTGCCACATAGTGTGACTATCTCGTTAGATGGACTTAGAGATATTTCATCTATTGACACATATTTTAAATATTTCTTTATTTGAGATATATATGATCTGAATATTGTTGACAAGGTTTAAGGTGTACCATTTTCAAAATAATCTTCAGCTATTTTCCCGTCAGAACACCGAGGCTTTGAATGACATTTGTTCTGCAGACGGCAGCTATCCTTTTTTTGCGATTATTGTGCGCAACCTTCGCTACAATGAGTTAAATACACAGCGGCAGCAACAGATGTTCACATGAGTTCAATAATTAAAAGGTAACAGGTGTCGAGTTGTTGGCAATAGAGGTGTAGGTATCTTGGCGAGCGCCCACTGTGTGTGTGTGTGTGTGTGTTTGTGTGTGTGTGTGTTGGCTAAATGATTCATTAACACCATGACAATGTGGACAACGGGTATCAGTGTCGGGGAGCAGGTGGATTTGACACACCGAGGAGTGAGTGGAAGAGCAGTGTTCACTCGCACGCACACACACACACACACACACGCACACGCACGATATGTTGGAGGTCGTGTGTGTGTGTGTCTCTGACTGTGTGACTGAGGACTTTCTGTGTGACTCTGACACAGCGACCTGTCCTGTAAACTTCAGCTGATGTATGACTAACCTCTGTGTGTGTGGCCTAGAGTGTGTGTAAATCACCTGTGTGCGTTTCTGTGTGTGTGTGTGTGTGTGTTGGTACCTGGTGTTTCCAGCTGTGGCGGACGGCAGCGGGAATTCTTCCCATGGAGAATCTACCTGCAGGATTAAGCACAGACACAGGTTCTGAATATCCAACATGTTACAAATCAAAATACGTATCATTTAATTTAACAATTATAATATATGATATATCACTTTATAAAGGCCAATATACCTAGCTATATAAAAGCATGGACATACATTTCATATGTGCTGCTGCTGCTGATGTTTTGAACCATCAAGACTCAGTCTGGTCTCCACAGGAAAGAGACAAAACCATCAGCTCCTGCAAAATATGAAAGTGCAAGAATTGCAAGAATCTTTCTATGGCAAGACCAGATGTCAAAATCCACGTGCTACCTTGGAAACCACATTCATACAAAACCTTCAGAAAGTGATTTCTTTTTATTATTTTTTTTAAAGTTCAGCCAAGGTAATAATAAAGCTTTGCTTCAAAATCAAAGACATTTTTCAAATATATGAAATATCACTTCACTTTTCCTCTGGATTATTTTCACAGTTTTTTTTTTTATTTTTTTTTTACACATTTTACAGTTATATCTGTGTTACACATTTCATCCCTCAGAAGAAGAGTGTGTGGGTGTGTGTGTTTGTTTTTTTCTTCTAGTTTGTCAATGGGCAGCAGCAGAGGATCCACTGGGTTTCAGGGTAGAGAAATATCCCTGACTCACCTCAGTGTGTATTAAATACTGAATTAATAAATCACTGCAGGAAAATGAAATCTGGATTAATACACTTTGATCGTTGATGGAGCATTTTTTTTTTATTATTAATGGGTGACGTGGTGGAGCTGCAGGTAGGACGCCTGTGTAAATAGTTATCGCTCCACGTTTAAACCATGTACAGCCACGTTGTGTTGTTGTTGTGTTTTGTGTTGTTTTATTGGGCCTCGAATTCTATTCATTTTCAGGATTATTTCAGAAAACCGGTTGTGGAGCCGAGACAGGGAAGATGAAAATCTTCCCTTCCCGTGTCCTTACAAAAAAATATATAAAAATAAAAAAAACCTCTAAATCTCACAAGGAGCTCCCGCAGGTGTTTGCAGAGGAAGTGAGCAAAAAAAAAAAAAAAAATAAATGTTTTTTCTACCATCAGAACCTCAACCTTTACCATCTTAGAATGAAATCACGAAATAACGTGAGGGCTGAGGTAATATTTCAGACACACAACAGTGACCACAAAAAAAAAAAAAAAACATTTTGGGAGAATGACAAAGCGGAGATTTTGATATTTCTACTGTGCGGCGTCTTTGGCTTCATAAAGTCATCAAAAAAATAAAAAAAATGTATAAAAATGACAGGGGTTCATAATCATAAATATAATATGGTATCTATAACGCTTTAAAAATAGTGGCCAGTATTTGTTTCGTTCTTTTGCTCTGGATTCTTAGCTTCGGTTTAGGGTTGCATCTCCTCCCCCCTCCTTTTCTTTCTCATCCTTTCATTCTCTGTGAATTATAGCCCTCCGGTGATGGAGCAGTTTTGAGAGCGGGAATCACATTTCCTCCTCTGACTTTTCCTTTGATAGCGCAATCCTCTCGTCATCGCATCATTCGTCTAATTAGGGCATTAGTGAGTCGGTTTGTTATTTTTCATCGGCCCCCTCTCTCTGATATTGGCAAAAAATTTAATAAAAGACTCCCGAAAAAAGAAAAATGCAAATATACTCCAAAACTGATTCTCTCACTATTTAATTTACTATTGTTACAAGATAAAAAGTAAACTCAAACATGACAGTTGTTTTCAATGGAGGCGGATGAACACAGACTAAAGGTCACACTAAAGGTCATCCACACAGCACAGACTGTAAACTGTAACGAGAGTTTATCCCACAAAGTATTGAAAAATCCATCTATTATCTCACTGTGCCAACCCTGGCATCATTAGTGTGTGTGTGTGTGTGTGTGTGTGTGTGTGTGTGCGTGCACAATCTCTCTTTGTGAATTTTCACACAAAGACTTAAGATACTTTCCAGGAAAATGCAGTTGTGTGTGTGCGTGCCTGTTTGTGTGCGTGTGCACTTCTTTGTAGATAGTGTTTCTGGGCTCTTTTTTTAGGACAAATAGATGTTTTCACCAGAGCGCACACCATTAGCTCTCCATCCGAAGCACGATATATGTCTACACACAAACACACACACGCAGGTAAGGTTCACCAATATTTGTCAATAAAAGCCCACCCTTTCTGTTGCACATAACCAATGTCTTGCCCAGTGATCAAACCAGAACATGCTGACACACACACACACACACACAAACACACACACACACACAATCTGGACATTTCTGTCATGCGGACTAAATTCTGCATCAGGATCGCATTTTTCCACTCGTCTCTCGTTTTATTGGCGATTGAGAACTTTAAAGCGGCCAACTGCCTCCAGAACACAGTCGCACAAGATCAAGGACGACAACTGACGCGAACAATCAATAAAAGAACGGACAGAATTCTGACTTTCATCTTTGCCCCGCCCCCTGGTTACCATGGAAACCTGATTAGCCACATTATAGCCCTGACTTTATTGGCGCGCAAACAGCGGCATTTGGGGACGAAGGGTCGGGAGGGTTAAAAACTCAGGGTGCCATTCTTAGGTTTTTAAGGAAAAAGGCCGGGTATGGCCAGGAAGGGGACCCGGCTACAGGAAGCCAACAGGAAGATCGCCGACCTTAAACAGGATGTGGAACGGCTGTCGGAGGAAGCGCAGAAGGAGATTCTCCTGGCCAGCTTTGCGGGCTTGGCCACCAGCCCATCGAATCGCATCGCCGGGCTCAACGCCGCCATCCAGCAGGCCGTTCTGAGGGACCCGTCCTCGCCGCTCCGCAGTGCGATTCTGTCCGACGAGCCCCCGCTCCAGGCGGCTGGCGCCCCTTCGATACGACACTTCGGCAACATGGCGTCAACACGGAGGGTCGCTAGGCCCAGCGTGGGGTCACGAGCACAACCCGTCCCCCCGCTGAAGAAAACACCTCCACGTGCCAAGACGTCCTCCGCACATGGCCGTGGTAATCCTCAGATCGGACGTCCTGGAGGCGTCCCTTGCCCGAGGTTGGCGAGGATTTGGCCCGTCAAGTCTGAGCCCGTGGCCGCCGACGCTCCCACGATGCTAATCATCGGCGACTTCATCATCAGGGACGTGCAGGAGAGGTCTTCCAAAACGCTGTGTTACCGCCGGGCCACCGTGAGGTTCCTGGCTGAGAAAATCCCGCGCATCCTGAAGAACTACCCGTCAGCGACCAAGGTGGTGATCCACGTGGGGACCAACGACATCGGCTGCCACCGGTCGGAGCTGCTGAAGCGAGACTTCGGCGCCCTCTTCTGTCTGCTGAGGCGCCACCCGTGGACAACCTTCTTCATCTCGGGTCCCATCCCCACCCTGGGCCGCGGCATCGAGCTCTTCTCCAGACTCCTGGGTTTGGACACCTGGCTGCACGCGCAATGCCGGGCCAGCGGCCTCGTCTACATCGGCAACTTCAACCTCTTCTGGGAACGCCCGTCGTACTACAGGGAGGACGGACGTCAGCCGAGCCGCTTCGGTTCGCTGAAGCTGAGGTCAAATATTCTCCACAGTGTGTGCGTTTGTCCTGGCTGGGTATGAAGCAGGCTGACCTGATAAGTATTGATCTTTGAATACTTTCCTTTCTTTTCTATGTAATGTGTTCAACAAGAAAAAAAAAATAAAAATCAGTTCCAAATTTCTTACCTAACATTAAAGCGCCATGGGCCTTTTTAAACGGGAGCAGTAAATATGCCTCATATAAAGCTATATATATATATATATATATATATATAGACTATATGGACTTTCCATTGTTTCAACTCACAATTTTTTGTCTTTTTTTTAAATTTATTTAGACCTAAATTAAATAGCCTTAGTTACTGATTTTTTTTGTTGTTCTTTGTCCATGTTTGGAAACTAGGAATTTTTATTTATTTATTTTAAACGAGACAATTGTGTCCTCCAGAGATAAAAGACATGCACATGTGCAGTAAAAAAAAAAAAAAAAGGGTTCTATAAATAACGGTTAAAAATTTAAAACTAAAGTTGAATGAAGGTCCGAATCCAAATTGAGGGGACAGGGACAATCCACAACATGCCATGAATGTGATCACTTTGAATGTTCTAGAAGTCTATATATATATATTTTTTTAAATCAACTTGACCTAACTGGACTGAGGCAGATGTACAAAAAAGGACAGGGACACTTTTTGAGTGAGAGACTTTGGATATTTGTTCTGCAAGAAAGTTCAAAGTGGACGAAGGAAGTTCAGAAGACACAAGCATTAAAAACAAGGAAAAAAATTAAACATCTAAAACGCATGTGGCACAGATGCCGTTAGAATAAACGTGTTGGATAAAAATAATCTATTTGTTTTGACATTCCAAAGTTTGAAAAGTTTTCTATTTCAATCAGTTAAAGCTGTTTATTAGTCTCTAATTTATTATCATTTATTCATTATTGTTAATAGAGTCGACTAAATGAGTGAAACAAACAGATGGGAACAATGACATGACCTCAGACTCACATTGTGTGAGTGTGTGTGGCGCGCTTTTTGTTTTGCATATATGATACATGTACTTTAAGTTTATTAGATATTTCATTTTTCTCCTTCGTATTTGCCAGCATTTGTTTTTTTCAATGCGACAGCTGATATCAGTGGAGACGCGACTTTTGTCGTTGATAATCTCGACAGGGATAAAAACTGAAAAAAAAAAAACGACTACTGTAACATAACACGCGTGTTTAAAAGAAAAACAAAAAACGTTGATGTTCTCTGAGATTAGAGATACAAACAAATCAGTGTCGAGCTGCACACGCACGGCCTCGAGCGTGGTTCCTAATCCCACAGCAGACAGCGCGGCGGAGAGTGAATTCCTGGTCGAAGCAGATAATGACGAGAATGAAGCAGACTGTAAACCAACACCAATAATGATGAGACCCCGCTGCTTCTCACACACAGACACAGAGACACACGCACACGCACACAAGCACACACGCACACACTGAGAACAAGGCACCGATAAGAGGCAAACTAATTCGGGGTGCTAATCCAACGACGCAGACTGATTTCCTTTTTGTTTTCCTGTGTTTATCCCCCCTGAACAAAATGTGACATTTGCACTGGGACATAAAAAAACGTTTTTTTATTTTTTTTTTGTGTGTTTTTGTTTTTGTCTCTCATCACAGACAGATCTATATATAGATAGATATTAACTAATGAGAGGAGTTTTCAAAAGGTTTCCAAATTGGCAGTTTCATTTGTTTTGTCCTGCAGAAGGGCTGATGGGTATTTATCAGGATTTATTAGGGTGCAGAGAGGCCAGAGAAAGATGAAGAGCAATAATAACACAACACAGACAAATCTAAACAACGGGTGTAGAGTTACACAATCTGCCTGTTGACCCACAGTGTCACCGAGCACCTGCGGTTATGTCTCTGATGCATGATGGGAAGTCATGGGTAAAGTTTCCATTTTAAGTAGTACATTTATTCATAGTTGAGAGCCGGGATAATAATGAAAACCACAATTGTCATTTGCAAAAGTCTTTTTTAATTGATTTTATTTGTTCAAACCCTTCTGAAAGTTTTTTTTTTTAGTTTGAAAATATTTTACCATTAAGAATATAAGAATGTTAATATGCCAAGGGGTTTTGAGAGGCATCTATGGTTTTTATGAATGAATATAATGCGGGTATCTTTTAGCATTGTCGGAAACTTTCAATGTCAGAAGAAACCTGCGTAGAGCAGAGGATAAACCTCCATTAAAAAGTTTGTGTTGAATCAGGCTCTGAAGATTTATTTTTAGAAAAAAAATAATTAAAGGCTTTTGTTTATTCCCTTGAGAAGCCTTTAATAATTGAATATGCCCCACAAAGGTTGTTATGAAAAATGAAATGGCACCTGATAGGAAAAAGTGTTGGTTTAATAGTTGCTTATTTGAAGCCCATTCAGGCGGATGAGAGCTAAATCATCTTTATTTTATTTATTTTTTTCTCATCAGATCCACAGGTGAGACAAAATCGCTCCACTCCGCTTTCCCTCAGTGTCAGGAAATGTTTCTTGTATGTGAAGTGATTAATGTAAACTAAACTAATTGGGTCATTAGAATAGTATTTTGTTTATTGAGTGTTTATTTATTTTTGAATATCTCTCTAATCAGTGTATAATTTCCTCACCAGCAGGGGACTAATGGAACCTGCTTAGGTTGTGAGATTTTAAACTTGAAAATAGGCCACTAAATAACAAAATCTATTTGAATTAAAAATGAAACGCTAACACGCCTTGCGTTTGGCAATATTAGGGTTATTTGTATAGATTATTATTGGGACGGTGACAACAGGTATTGTGACTTCCAATGAAATGGTTACGTTTCCTGTTCATTCCGCCTTTATCAAGACTGGCTTTACCTTTTGACTTTTATATAATGAATTAGACACGTGGCTCGAGAAGTGTAAGCGGATAATAACTGACTGTCACAGTAGGAAATACGTGCGTAAATGCGTGACGATAAAAATAGCCCCATACAAGAATGAGTCGTTATAGTTATCAATTAGAATGAAAAATGAAAAATGTGAGCACTTGGCTGTGATTCACTGTGACTCGTAGATTTCCGACACCCACCACACATTTTGGTGACCAGCCTGCTTGCCGGAGGATTCGTTGGATTTTTAATTCAATATTTATATGGAGGTGATTTTTTTTTCCTGCGCTGACTCACATGGTAAACAAAATTTGATATGCAAACAAATTGCAGACACTTTCTCCTGTGCCACAAAAACAAATGTCAGGCCTGACAGGATTCTCCTCTCCTGCACGTACACGGAGCGAACAGCTGTTTCCCCAAACAAATGTCCCATGTGGAGAAAGTGCATCTCTGCAAAAGTGACACTGACTGAGGTTTCAATTCCATTCGGGCCCAAGTTAAGACCAACACGTTTCTAGCCAAAACAAACAAAAGAAAAAAATCGAATATATTAAGTATCAAGTTAAAACCAGCAAAATGAAAAGTTGATAATAGTCAAATGAGCTCATATTTATTTATTTTTTTTAAGCACGGCAACAATACCTGAACCTTCAGGTCACATCCCAAACACAAAGTCCAATTTTCCATCTTTCCATTTTCATTTCTTTTTTCAAGTTTTTCTTTTCCAAAACACAGAAACATTTCAGAGCAGGAATTGTAGTTATTAAAATTGAAGAGCTCCAGACGCTTCTAACTTATAGAAGATAAATGTGGTCGAAACCAAATGATGCAGCTAAAGATGCAGAAAAAAAATAAACACGCGTCTTCAAGTAGTACACAAAAAGCGCCAGACGTGCGCTCCCTCACGTGCCTTCACTTCCTTCCCAATATAGAGGAGCTACTGCCACAACGGCACGAGTTTTCAAAATTCTTACAGTGAGATACAATAAAACCGAAAATGCAGATGTTTACCAAATACCAAATCAATTCACTGCACTACAGTGGCAGGTTATAAAATACTGTGATTGTGTGTGTGTGTGTGTGCGTGTTGGTATGTTTGTATGGGGGATGGCAAGAGTGTGGTTGCGTTTGTGTGTTCAGGTGTGTGGTTGTGTGTGTTGTGTGTGTGTGTAGGTGTGTGTGTGTATGTGTGAGTAGGAGTGTGAGTAGGTGTGTGTGTGTGTGTGTGCGCATGTGTGTTGGTATGTTTGTATGGGGGATGGCAAGAGTGTGGTTGCGTTTGTGTGTTCAGGTGTGTGGTTGTGTGTGTTGTGTGTGTGTATGTGTGTAGGTGTGTGTAGGTGTGTGTGTGTGTGTGTGTGTGTGTGTCAGTGTGTGTTTGTGTGTATGAATCCTGGAACAAACGCCACTGGCGACAACATACTGTACAAAAACAACACAACAAGGACACAACGCAGCCTCAGTCACACTGTAGAGCCTCAGTGAGGTCAACGCGCGTGTGCTTGCGTCCGTCTCCAAATCATGACAAAACATCTCGGAGCAAAAAGCCGCAGACGCTGACCTGCAGGTCAAGTCAGTGTTCACTTAAATGAACATTTAAGACACAAGTCAAACACAAGTTTTAAAAGTATCAAAATGAGATATTACATAAAAAAAAAATAATAATAAACAAGGCCTGCGAGAGAAATAGTTTGAATTCAATTTTAAATTATAACAATTATAATTCTAAATAATTACCCGTCCTGCTAAAACTTTTTATTTTATTTCAGTATTTGCGTGTGTGTGCTCTCACTCGCGCACACGCGCACGCACGCACGCATACATATCTGCAGTGTATTTATTAGAGCACAGCGGTTATCTCAAAATCAAATTGAATGTTATACTTTCTCCAAAAGAAAGGAAAGAAGCTAAACAAATCCATACATCGGAGAAATACGGACGGAACTTTAACAACATGGAAGTTGAAAAAAATCATAAAATAAACAGAGGCGATGCAGATCCTCTCTAAGTGCTCTAAGGGCCTTTGTGTGTAACTGTGTGCGTTTTTGTGCGTGTCACGATGATATATTGCTTTACAAAGCTAATGCGGTCTGTAATCCGTCTTATTTGTCAGGATCCTGATTAGCGGGCATGTCGTGCGCCACGTCCCCCGTGTTGACATTTTTCAAGACAAACATGTATCACACGTATGTTACGTGTGTTGCGCACAAAACGTCCTCACATGACTTCACCAGAGCGGTGTGTGTGTGTGAGAAGATTGAGTTAGCGCAAACTGTGACTGTGTGAAGAAAACCAAGCAGCGCAGGAGCTTCAGGCCTGAGACGCTTTCTGAGAATACCGAGGCACTGATTTTGCATATAATATTTTTCCGAAATGTAAATAATGTAAATCCATTTATTAACTTAATTCATTATTCCACTGCCCCAATGTTGTCCCTCTTTCTTGCTATGGAAAGACGCAAACATTTCCAGAGATGAAAAAAGCCTGAAATGTATAGACATAAATAAAATCTAATTTTACAGTGTTAATGGGAAAGTAAAAGAATTATTATTTTTTTTTCCGTAAATTCAATTAAACTGGCAAGTGTTCCTCAAGCCTTGGTATTAAATGTTTTTTTTTTCTTAATAATAAACGCATGGTCCGGCATATTTCCAAAGTCCAGAAGAAAAGACGATATTATATATGATTGTGTTGATTAAAAGGGAATTACGATGGGAGACAGCAAAAAAAAAAAAGACGACAACTAAGAAATATAAATATATTCACTCCAAATCAACTGTGACGAGCCTGAGGACGGATGTTTACTTGGCAGTTTCAAGGACAATACATTGTAGCAACAACTGCTCACTCAGAGATGCAGAAAATGAAAAGCCTGGGTGTGCCTCACGGAAGTCAGAAATTTCTTTTCGCATGGCAACAAAATAAGAAACAGCTGATGGATAAAACTAAACGTCTCGCAACTACACCCAGAGTTTCTACTTTCGCTCCTAGAAACAAGTGGATTTGAAAATACGACTTTCCCAGCTTATATCCTCGGGCACAACGAGACCAAAATAATCCTCTGCTCATATTAACCCAGTGTCTTTTTGTCTTTTCACTCAGGCCCCACAGTGATCCGTTTATTTCCCCACACAAGAAAAAAAACAAAACACTTCAGCTCCAGCTCATTTAACCCGATTATTTCTGCCTGCGGAAGGATTTTTTTTTTTTGCCTCGTGGAAAATGTCTTCGCACAACTCGCGCTCCGTTTTACAGCGAAGACTTCAGCAACAAAGACGAGTTTGAATGAGGCCACTCCACACTCAAAGGACGTAGAAAAACACAAATCACCGACTCTCACTCTCTCTGGACCAAACTGATTGTGCGTGCGTGTGTGTGTGCAGAAACTTGACGAAGGCTAAACAAACATGAAAAGAACAGCAGCACTGATGAGACAATGAGCCGAGCGTGTGTTTCCAAGGGGACGTTCTACTTTTAACCTTGTGGCCGTCTAACTTGGGGGTAACCATGGCGACTGTGGAAGCCTTGGATGGCAAAATGGCGCGTCATGGCAACGGAGGAGCCCACGCATGTCACCGTGCCCACGCTGTACACACGGGGGGGCGGGGTTCTTTTCTTCTCCTGACATTAGAACCAAAAGGTGGATGAGAGGAGGATCTCAGGTTCTTACAGGAGAAGAGAGGTAACAGGAATGAACGCAACTTTGGTTTGTGGCCTTGAGCATCTGCAGAAAACTTCAGTCTCAGAGTTCAGATGGTGTGAGTTGCTCCTACGAGTCTACTCTGCAGGAAAAATGCAATCCTGTCAAGGCCTGTGATTTATTTTCACAATCACTAAAAACACGCTGCATAAATGATGAAATATGGAGCTTTTATTTTTCTTAATTTTTCCAATTCTGTCTCTTACTGCCACATTGAAAAAGGCCTTTTAGGAACAGGTCATGATATATATATATATATATATATATATATATATATATATATATACACACACTTTGTACTGCACCACCAGTTTTCCTAGAGACACTATAATGACGCACAATAAAACCAAAACGTTCATTCTTCATGCACCCATTTTACTCTTCACTGGTGTGGGGCCATGATCCTCCTGACTGGGTCATTATCACTTTGAAGGATTCCACACACATGATGACACCACAGTCCAAATTTCACCGGAGGACATTCACCGCCTTTCATCAGAAAATCCGTGTTGGGGGGGAAAAAAAGCTGCACGAATAGAAGAGTGGAGGAGAGAAAACTTTTACTGCAGCAAAGACAGAGAGATGGATCATTTTAGTTCATTATCATGAGGAAGTGTTGTACTCCTCGTCTCTATTACATAATAAATAGAACATATTTGATTTAAATTTAAAACAAAATGAAGCTTGTATATGAGCAATTATACAAAAGTGGAAAACCCCATTTTGTGCAAATCTTTCATCACTACTATACTGTGTATTGATCCATTTAGATCTTCTAAGATCTTATATCTTAAGGTTTTAATTGTGAGGCAGCGATTGGGACAAACGGGAGAAATGCAAAAAAAAGCAGGAGAGTGATGGTGATAAAGGAACCAGGTTCAGTAGCTGCACAAAGTTTAATGTGGAAACTTGATTACGCCGGCTGACAAAGCATCATTTGTGCAGTAAGTGGCCTCGTCAGATCATCTCTGAGTGGCCGAGAACAAATAAAGTTAATCGAGTAAAAATGCAAATGTGCTGAGGAGCGGGTCACAGGATGAATGCATGCGAAGCATAGGAAGGATTTCGCTGTGACATCAGCTAAATGCTTTCAGGAGGACGCGGGGACTAGTTCGCTAAGCCAGGTGATCAGTTAAAGTGTCGTCAGAGTGGATAAAAAGATTTATTTAGGACGCCGCTTTGAACAAACAGGAGAGAGACCGCGGGGCCATCAATCAGTGCTGGGAACAGGGGCTCGGCTTCCAGAGGGTCCTTATAAAAGGGGACGCGCTGACACTGTGTGCCGTACGGTGAACAGAGAGAGAGAGAGAGAGAGAGAGAGAAAGGAGGGAGGGGAGAGAGAGAGA
>JAFBJU010002829.1:0-16705 GCA_016785305.1 Colistium nudipinnis | reverse complement strand
AGGGGGGGGAGAGAGAGAGAGAGAGTCAGAGAGAGAGGGAGAATTGGGGGGAGAGATAGAGAGAGTTGGTGGAAAGAGAGAGCGAGCGAGAGGCAGTCAGAGAGGGGGGGTAAAGAGAGAGAGAGAGAGAGAGAGAGACACGTTCTGAAGGACAAATACTGTTTGCGATGATGTTGCTAGGTGACCGTTACCGTGACGAGCCGAGTCGTGACAAACTGATGTCAGTCCCTCAGCCAGTTATTCAACCTTCCAAGTCGTTGCAGACTAATAAAGACGGCCACACATCCGCCCAACAAGACTCTCATTGCCACCTGCGCTCCACAGACGCACGTGCGACAGTGTGCGGATGTCAAACACGCTTTCAAGGGACATTTATTGTACCCTGAGAGCCACTGCACATGACAATATGTCAGCGCACGCACGCACGCACGCAAGGACCTTAACGTCAATATACAAACTGCTAAGCATCATAAATGAGTTGGCTAACGAGGAGCCTGAGCTTCTTTGTCGATACACAACATCTGTTCTATTAGGAAAAGCGTCGATACACAACTTCCTGTGTGGGGAATCTCTCTCTCCCCCCTCTGCGCAGGGGACATTTGTTGTTCTATTCCTGCAGCGCTCAGAAACAAAAGTTGCTCTTTTACCGTCCCACACCAATGACGCTATTTTGGATACACATCGATTATAAATATTTTCTGCATCCAACTGTCTTTTTTTCCTTCACCCTTTCATTCTCTGCCTCTCTCAGATTTCATCCATCCATCCATCACTCCTCTGGACTCCAGCTGCTGCTGGATCAGCAGATCCTGCAGAGGCCTCCTTTAGGTCCTTTAGCTAATGAAACGCCCGACACGACACACACACGCACAGCTCACTCACTGTAGGTGTGTGTGTGTGTGTGTATGCTTTATGCTCAGCGCCTAACATTCCATACTGTGCGGGTGTATTTAAACAAAAATAATCAGGAACAGTTGGTGCAGGGGGGTGGGGGGGGGGGGGGGGAATTATGAGGAAAAGACCTTCAGACCTCCTTACCAAACCGGCGGTGTCCGGATGGAGGACGACGCGCCGTCGCTCGTCGTTCGGTCGCGGGCACTGTGGGGAAATTACCGGCTGGACATAAACAAACGAGCCCACTTCAGGCAGCTCCTCCCAGGGCTCCCTTCGGATCGTGGCATTATTGAGGCCAGGGCCTGGCAGTCCTTGATTGGGCCGCTCGGTTGATTGGTCGCACACGGCGACGGGGGGAGGTGGGTTTTTCCTGATTGCAAATCATCCTCGGGTGGAACGCAGGCACCCAACAAGTTGTGGAGGAATTCCAAAAAATAATAATAATAATAATAAAAAAAAAAATTATAAAAAAATATAATAATAATAATAATAATAATAATAATAATAATAATAATAATAATAATAATAATAATAATAATAATAATAATAATAATAATAATAATAATAATAATAATAATAATAATAATAATAATAATAATAATAATAATAATAATAATAATAATAATAATAATAATAATAATAATAATAATAATAATAATAATAATAATAATAATAATAATAATAATAATAATAATAATAATAATAATAATAATAATAATAATGGTGTTTTAGTTTTGTGTGAATTTTGTGTGAAATGCTTCTTTTAAAAACTTATTTAAAAAAATAAAAAGTAAGACAGACAAAACTAATAATCAAGGACAGAAGAAAAATAAAAGCTCAAATCTTCCTCCTTTGTCCTCTGAAATTTCCAAAAGTCACTTTTTGGAGTCTTTTCAGATATGCTCCTGTTGTGCTGTTTTTTTGTTTTGTTTTTTAAACGTGGCCCCGATCAGATTAGCATACGGTTTGTCAGGCAGGTTAACGCACAGGTCCCCGGAGAACCACAAAGTGTTTAACGCACAATGTGACCCCGCTCCGTTGACCGTAAGGTTTCCAGAGCAGAGTTGTCACCTGTCAGGAGGCGGAGCTCCTGCTGGGCCAGCATCTGTTCCTCGGCCACACACACCACCACACCCACATACCCACACACACAAACACGATAACACGGGTGATATGTTTAATGTCAAATGTTGCGATGATTTAGTTCTAAAGTAAACTTAAGAATATAAAAGTGTCATAGTGGAGCTGATGTTAAACTTGAAGGGCAGTAAACAACTTTTTTTCGGAGAAAAAAAACATCATCAAGTTTAATCTCTGGGGGAAAATAACCTTTTTTACGCTTTTCTGAAAGGTATTATATACCCTCTCTGTGTCAGTCAAGGTCTGTGTGTTTGTGTGTGTTTTCCTGAGATAGAAGTCTACCAGGTTAATGCATGCGTTTAATATAGAGCCATGAAGACCATCATGGTCACTGAAGCCCGGAACCAAATCATTTCCACAATGTGTCCGCGACCTTGACGGCTCTTGGAATTTTCCTCGACTGACTGTGGGTCGACAACTTATTGCGATTTAGAGCTGGAGGCCCAATAAACCATATCATTTTTTGTTTATTTTACAGTATGACTTTTCAATAATAAAGTATATTGCTAATTTTGAATTGAAAAGGTGTCCTATGTCGGTTGATAGTGTTAAATAAAAGTTTGATAGGGAAGGCATATATTAGTTGTATTCTCAGGTTGCCCCAAAATGGCCAACATGAGTTAAAGTGGATTTAAACAATATTTTAAAGGGATGACCAAAGTTACAACATCTTTCACAAAAAAATAGAAATCCATGCAAGTTGAGATTTTTCACTCCAGGCAACACACAATCAACATGAAAGCAACACTACACGATAAAAAGAGTGATGACAACTGTATTAGGCTCCCACAAAATTAATAGGGTCTTCAACATCAATGACAAAGCCTTGCGCGCACACACAACCACACGCACAGACACACACACACACAGCTGCCATTAAGCAGATGTCTGCTGACACCGTTTGATTTAAGTAAAATCAGCCGACTGTCTCTACACCCACTCGAGCTGACTCTGAAGTAATTTCCACTTTACTATGCTTGTCATGCGGTGTGTGTGTGTGTGTGTGTGTGCGCGTTACAACACCTGCTCTGTTTTCATCTGCACTTTTAAGTGCCATTTCACCGTGGAGTGAAGTGTGGAGGCCCTTGGCTCAGATAAAGTGGCTCCTCACATCTGGAGAAAAAATTTAAGAAATTAATCTCTGCGGCTCATTCCCCGGCTTCATGATTTTGACGTTCACAAAATCATAATAATTAATTATTCAATACTATCGTCCAACCCTCTTCCATTAACTAATCCCTTTGATTATTGTGAAGGCAAAAACAAATACGAAATGCCACTTCAATCCGTGGACGCCATGACCTCAGACCAGTCAATAAACGCATGTGAAGGGCTCAGCACAGTCTGGGAAATTGGAACACAGGAATAAATAAAAAATAAAAAAAATAAACAAGGTTACAGCATCTGAGGTGATACTTTGATGAAATTAATGGATTGGAATCAATATCTTGGCATTGAGAGGTTAAAGGTCACCCGGCATTTACTAAGTGGGTCGATAGAAGTAATGTAACCTCACCTCACCTAGCTTAACAAAAAAAGGAGAAAACATATTTTACAACAAGGCTTTACTTTATTCAGAGGAGAGAGGTGTAGTTAGGATGTCAAGAAGGAAAAATTATATTTTTATTATTTCTTTCAATTTTTTTAATTTGGATTTTTGTGTGTTGAAATTTAACAGCGTAAAGGAAAACATGATTTGGCCTTAGAGGTAAAACACGAAACATATATTTCCGAAAAAAAAAATCTATTCAAATTTCCAACTCTTAAGTACACACACATGCACACGCACACACAAAAACACACACACACACACACACAGTACTACACGAGTATAACACTCAAGCCTTATTTGCCTTCTGCTCCCATTTCTGTCTGATAATGGTTTAAAACTACACAAAGTTATATTTGAGCTGCATAGATCCACAGAAAAGAGAAAAAGCTTCATCTTTCTATATGAGCCAAGTGACAAAAATATATATTTTTTTATTCTTTTCTTTTCGAGACAGCCCCTCTGCTACTCAAACACCTCCAGCTTCCATTTCTAACAGGTTTAGTCACGACGGATTTGGACATATATCAAATGTAATCGTCTTCGCATAGAATAGTCACCTGATTTGAAAAAAAATTATACACCTGAAGACATTCCTTTAAAATACGGACAGACGTGAACGAGGCATTGAAAAACATTTTAGAAAGCAGCTTATTCCTGGAAACGAGTCACGTTGGATTTTCTCTGAAGCCAGCGACATATTTTAATATATATATATATACACACCATGTATTTATAACAACGTTGGCCAATTATCGTGTATTTCAAAATATTTTAAGTGGCAGATTATAATCTGACATTGACGTAATGTCAGGCGTGCCATCACATACAACCTGTGTACTATTAAACCCTTATTTTGGTTCAGCAAATGAATGATTATTTATTGATGACCTCAAAGCATTAAAAATTCATCCTGAACATTTAATTGCCAAAGGGAAGAAAAATAATTCATTGTTCATTTGACATATTATTCGGGAATATACTGTAAATATTAAAAGTTCAATCCAAGTTCAGGTTATCAACTGCCAAAAATGCCTCCAGCTCCAGATGTATTATTTGTAAACTCCCCCTGTTTAAATATGTATTTCCTTTAATAAGGAGAGCAGAGTGGAACATCTTGAGAGGCCATTGCTTATGCGTGCAATTAAAAATGTGTTCTACGGGGCATTGCACAGCACTCTCTATTCAGGTTTCATGTTTTACGTCAGCTGTGGGACCCAGAAAAAAAGCAGATTAATAAAATGAGCGTGTGTGTGTGTGTGTGACTTCTGCTTTTCATAAACCAGATGTGACTCGACATATGAAGCCCACATTCAAAAAAAAAAAAAAAAAGGATTGGATGCAAACTTGTCACGTCTGGCCCTTGGCCATAATCATCACATGGACTTTGGAAACTTATGTCCAAAAATATTGCTGCATAAAAAATAAAAAAACAGAACTGCTCACATATTTAACAAAAAATTGTGAGAGATTTATTTATTTATTTATGTTTTATTTTTGTATTTAATTTTATTTTTTTTAAATCAAGGCTTGTGCGATAAAATGTATTCAACATACAAACGCACACGTGATCAGGAGTTTCTCAGTCCTCCCCCCTGTGAGGCCCGCCGCGGAGCACCTGAGGTCAGACGCGTAAAGCTCTGCACAAAATAAACTGCGCGGCGTCTACAAACGAGCCGCCAGATGTATAATACCCATCATGCTCATTATTCCAGGTTATGGATCTGAGTCAGCGTGAAACTGTGTGTTTGTGCACGGGCCAAAACTCTCACGCACACGTCCGTCCGTAAATAGAAGTCGGCCGAGCCAGGTTCACTCTGTCTCACGCGTATATATATAAAACAAAAGCAACAAGCAGATTTACAACCGGCCCAGTAATAAAAAAAAAAGAATAATACAAAATATAAAAATAATAATTCAGAATTCAGTTCAGTCTGGACTATTTGGGTGATGGAATCAGTTCTGCATAAAAAAAACACCATCATTTATGATTCGGAGCTTCACACTGAGGACGAACGACACAGTTCCAGTGAAATTCCTCCTCCTATCAAATGTATTGATCAATTTCTGCCTGTTGTTGCCAAGCCATCGAATGCACCCACATTACCCAGATAACATTGCTCCTTTTCCCCCCCCCCATTTCTCAACCTGATTCTAAAGATATGACCAAGTCAGTTCGAAACGATCCACGCGCCCACAGATCCAATCCATTTCTCCACTCAATCACTGCAACTCACTGCCGTAATCTCTGACAACATAAAATATATCCCGTGTCTGAGTGTCACAGGTCATTATTATTATTACTTTTTTTCCTGACACAATGTACACAACTCACAATCTCATCTAGAAAACATTTGTCTATGGTTTTCAAACAAAAGCTAAATTACTAATATGTAATCCTTTGTCAACTGTAAAAATCTCATCATAAGCAGTTCAGTGCGGTGTGCTATAATGTGGTATTAATGGATATAGATCTAAACATTAATGTCAATGTCAAATTTAAATTCCAAGGTGAAGCGTACAGCTCATCAGACCAGAATCTATAATCCCGACCTCTGCTTGTAGCCACTCCATCTGTCTTCCTCCGTCACCTCCTCTTTGTTCCGTCTAATAAAACCGAGAAAGCCATAAAAAACGAAGAACGAAAATCCAAACAGTGCAGCTTTTATTTTGGTCGTGGTTTGGTTTAAAAAAAAAAAAAAGAAGACACTTAGGGTATGAGCCTGCATCCTTGAAACAAAAGCCATCACAGAGATGAGAAACGACTTCAAGGAAATGGGTTATTGAGACAGTAACACCCACAGGTGTGTGCGCCCGCACACACACACACACACACACACACTCGTACACAACACACACACGCACACACACTGAATTTGAGGCTCAATCTGGGCTGAAAGAGAATATAATGGATCAACTTGTGAAGAAAATGACCAAATAGTTCTGTCTGAGTTCAAACGAGTGTCAGCCCTGAGTTGGCGGAGGCTGGAGGTTTGAGACCGCAAGGTCACACTTCTGAATACTGCGATTTGAAAAAGTTATGCTCCCTGAAGTGGGAGCCAGTGAGTCACTTTGTCTCGGGTGTGTTTAGTATTAATTAAAGATGAGCGTGATCGAGGTCTGGAGGCTCAAAAACAAAATCTAAAGACAAGCCAGGAACTTTAGGGGCAAAATCCATTTTTTCCCAATAGAAAATACATCATCTGAAAAATACACAAAATGAATCTGCTTCACACGAAACAATGAATTAACTGCTAAATATACTATTATTATTCAATACACAACCTATTATAGAGTTCAGTTCAACTAAATGCCACATAAAATCAAATTGACAGAAAACAGTTTTTAAGATTCAACACTGACCACCAGCCATTTCGGTTTTCAATGCTACATAGAGCTACAACTCTGACGTAAGTATGACGGGGGGGGGGGGGGGGGGGGTCCTCACAACGAGTCTGAACTTCTTGAACTCTGTCAAACCACAGCCCAGAACGGAGATGGTTCTGGTCTCAGTTCCGTGCATTAAAAATACATGTCTTTGGAGCTTAATTTGCATGTACAAAAAAAACATGAATTAATAAACCGATCAATTACTCTGCATGTAAACAACCTCCGAGGATCAATCATGTTACAAAATGCAAACAGGCCAACACATATAAAAAAAAATGCCAAAGTCTCAATCTGTCGCAACTAGACAGAGACGGTGTGATTTTATCTCTCTGCCGACCTGTTTATTTATAGTCATTAATTCATCCTGCTCCAATCAGCTCGCCTGACGATTTAAGGTGATCCGCAAAAACAACTTTACATACTCTTTTCATAAGATTCACAGGCCTCCACATGCACGTCAACGAGTTTTTGCATGGGCGGATGTTTGTTGTTGGGGGTACTTGCATCATTAAGTCGCCCAGAGCATCAAGTGCAAAGACAAGAGAGAGAGGGGGGGGCAGAGAGGGAGGGAGAAAGAGAGAGAGAGAGAGAGAGAGGGAGGGAGAGAGAGACCGCTGGGAGTGTCTGGCAAATGCTGACAGCTCATTTCCATGAAGAGTCTGACTTTGGGAGATATATACAGTACACCGGTGGGGAGAGGGAGGCGAGTATAGATATGGAGGGCCGCGTGCAGGTGAGGACAGAAGAGAAACAGAAACAAATGCTTGAGTCTGAAAGGAAAACGAAAAGTCAGCAAAGAAAATGGGTGAAAAAAAAAAGGGGAAAAAAAACGACCCCGATGACAAAAAACGAAATATGACTCTGATGAAATAGTGCCCCAGACATTTCTTAAAACTCAAAATAAAAAAACAAAATAATAAAAAAAATCTGACAGCACCTACAACATTGCTGATTCTTCCTTCCTGTATAACTGGCTGTCTAATCTGAAGCGGACACATCCACACTGAGTGAAAACGAAAAAACAACAACAACACAGATACGCTACTATGGCAACAGAAAAAAAGGGATTTCAGGAGATGATTATTTAAATGAATAATCCCCTTTAACCTCTGACCAACACAACAACACAACTCGTGCAGGTAAGTGAACAACCGGTTTCTCTATTTCCACTTTTCAATGATTAACTGTGTTAAGACAGGCAGAGCAACAAACACACATTTGATAAAATGTTTTCTTTCTTCTGAAAGTGTGTTAAATGCTGAAATTTAAACAGGAGGGATGGACAATTCATTTTTTATTTTATTTTTTGCCATTGTACATGAAACCACTGCCAGAGCCAAAAGTCTCTGCTGGTTGAGGTTAAACAGAGCAACACAACACAACCCGACAGCTCAGAACACAAGGTGATACCTGCAGGGTGCACACACACTGACACACGCACACACACACACACACACACACACACACACACACACACACACACACACACACAAAACACACATCAGCATATAGACTGAGGCAAATCCACTCATACGTGTACGGAACACACACACACACACACACACACAAATAATAAAAACAAACACTCATGCAAACACAAACAGATGATAAACCATGAGTGTACACACATATGTTGGATTTTAGTATCCGACGCGGCTTATTACGGGACAGGACCAAGCATAATCCAAAAAACACACACGCCGACACACACAACATACATAACGGCATCACCACACATGGCTGAAACATGACAGACTCATGAATGCACACGTGACCTTGCCTCTACACACATGACACACAGGCGTCACGTTAATTGACCTGACCTTTGGTAACGTCACGCATGCCCGTCTCCTCCTGGGTGGCTTGTGATTGGCCGACGTCTCCAACATGCTCCAACAGGTCCAGTTATCAGAGATGACCTGACAGAGAGAGAGAGAGAGAGAGCGAGAGAGAGAGAGAGAGAGAGGTGAAGGACAGGAGAGAGACAAGGCCATTGATTGATACGAGGACAGTTCGATGGAGGGAAGGTGAAAAGGGCGAGTGGTTGGCGCACACACAAACGCACACACACACACACAGACACACACGCACTTGACATTCACTCACACACAGACACACATCACATCACATCACTCTCGCATGCATTAAGAGTTTGTTTGTGTGCATAATGTCCACAAACACCTTGAGAGAGAGAGAGAGAGAGAGAGATTGTGTGTGTTTGTGTGTCTTTGTGCATCAGTGTGGGTTTTTGTAGACGCAGTTAGCACACCCTGGCATCAGTGTACATGATAGAGGTGAATTTATTGTCTATCAGCATGACAACAGAATCCTCTGTTAGGAGCTAATCTCACCTATCCATCTCTGCCTCTTACACCCACATACACACACACACGCGCGCGCGCACACACACACACACACACGCACAGGCACTGGTTCTGCTTCCTCTCTTCCTGTCTCTTATAACAAACCCACATCTTTAAACTCTTCCATACAGAAATATCTAACATATCCGAATTTCTACAAATCAGTTTAATTTATTTATGTCAAATATATCAATAAAACATGTATTTATTTTAAATGTGTTAACTTGTTTTTATTGAAGTTTCCCCAGGTACAGCTGTACATTTTCTTTTTTTTTTTTTTAATTGTTAATCAGATCATCGTCCTGAGTGATGACATGTCGTCAATGAGCTGCGGTGCGTTCACTGACTCCGTCTTTCTCCCGTCGGCCGTGGCACCATCAATAAAGGCAGAACGGAACCAACGGCCATGTCTGACCGATGAGGCCGAGTCAGGAGGATTTATTTTTGATTTTTGCCATCGGGCTGACAGAGGTTTTATTCATGAAGTGAATGATGTATCCACCAAGACATGTCCGATTTATCTTAAAAAGAAAATTAAAAAAAATCGTTGGCAAAATGATGTATTATGTATTAAATTAATATTAAATAAATTAAAGGGGGAAATAAAAACACATTAAAAAAAAAAAGAGGGCGGGGGGGGAGGGTTAGCTTACCTTAGCTTAACCTTGCTAGCTTTGAAGTTTCCACCACAGACACACAGGACTTTACAGCTGATAAATATCCATACTTCTCCACAGTGGTCCGTCGAAGTTCATTTTATAATTTGTCTGAAAGCTGGATATAAATCTGTCTCTCCTCCTCCTTCTCCTCCTCCTCCTCCTGCTCCTCATTAGGAGCTGATAATTTGACTTCTATAAAGTATAATGAGGTGGTTTGAGAAGAATTAATATATGCATATGATTGAGGTCCAGCAAGTCTGGAACAAACCAGTGAGGCGTTCATAAATGTAAATTAACATCAAAATAAATGTTAAAAGAAAAATTCACTCATGCACACACACACACACACACACACACAGAAACACACAAAATGTTATTTTACAAAAGGAATTAGATTAAATGAGATGTCCAGACACACGGTCGATACCTGTCTCACCCCGGTATGTAGTCCAGATTAAAACCCGTGCTCCCAGTCTCCTGGGTGCAGAAGAAGAAGAAACGCAGTGTGATGAAGAATCACTCAGAAATCCCCCCCGTGAAACATGGACTCACATGTGACCCGTCTCCAGCTGTGTGTGTGTGTGGGGGGGGGGGGGGGGGGGGGGGGGGGGGGGGGGGGGGAGAAGTAATTAGAGTTTCTGTGTAAACAAATGAGTCAAAGCCCTGCAGAGGAAATCCTCTCACGTTCTGTCTTTGTAAATAAAAGTGCTCAGATATTTGTTTAAAATGCAGAATGCATTCGGTTTTATTCACAGTTGACGCATCGCAGCAGTAACTTTCCTCTTTTTCATGTTTGCAAACTTGGCTTTGTGCTCTTATGGGGGTGTTATTAATGCGACTGCTTTTTCTACACAATAGTGCGAGTTCCTGCACAAGCAGGGAAAATATCAGCTGCTGTAAATATCCAACACAAAGTGTTATTATGTGGCAGAATTTTGATTAGAGGGACAACCTTCTGTAATCATAGAAAATGGTTGTGTTGGATAGAAAATAGGAAATAAACATTGATATGAAGTCCTTCCACTACACTGTGTCTTTGTGTGGCAGGTCAAAGTTCACCTGCGGCTGTCGGCGTAGAGATGTTTCATTCTGGGTTTATTTAGAATTTTTTCATTTTGTTACTAAAAACAGGATTCCTTCCAAAGTGGTATCATGGCTGACCGTTAGAGTTCCAGTGCAGCCATCGTCTCCACAGATTGACCTTTTGACCTTTTTTTTTTATTTGATCTTGACAGATATGGAAAAAGGAAATTGTTTCAGAGAGATACACAACGGATAACCACGGGCCCAGGGTTTCTTTCTCTTAAAGTGATTTGAGAGGAGGTCTGAAGCAAACCTGCAAATATATCAAGGCTCCGTTACAGTTAGATAAAGATTTAATCTGGATATTTTTAGATTTTTTCACAGGGTCAGATTTAAATATCTTAAAAAATGCCACAATCCAAATCAATGAATCCAAAAAACTTTTTTTCTCATCACCTTAATCTTCCAGAATATATTTTTTCAGTAATTCCGCCCTTTTGTGAAGACCACCGGTCCCTTCATGTATGGATCACTCTGCGTTTTGAGCACACCGGTCGATGCCACGCGATAAAAGCATGACGTCCTTTCTGAGGGAGCTTCAGCCGAGTGGAAATCAGATTTCACACTGGATACTTATTCACAAAGACCAAAGCTTGGCCTGTCAACGTTTTCCACAGCTTTTAAAATGCATTATTGTTAATCTGAAACATTAATTCAACAGCAGCTGTCCAAAAAAAATCTATATTTCATGGAGCACAGGTCTCAGAGATTTAGCTCCGTTTCGCTGTGGCGGCATTCACATATTGCTGAACTATTCACTTAAAGATGGAATGAGACCAAAGGGAAATGAAATTTTCTTTAACCTTGACATTACAGCTTAAATTAGTCGATACAGACAGACATGTCACCAAAGACATGACTATTTACACAAAGAGTGACATTAGTGTTTATATTGAAAGTGAAATTTTCGCTCCCATTTTTTATTTATATAACTTATCTTGTTCTCTTTACACCACTTTACTGTGTTTGCCAATTATTATTATTATTATTATTATTATTATTATTATTATTATTATTATTATTATTATTATTATATTATTATTATTATTATTATTATTATTATTATTATTATTATTATTATTATTATTATTATTATTATTATTATTATTATTATTATTATTATTATTAGTAGTATTATTATATAAGTAAACTTGCCTCTAAGTTTCACATATTCACTCACCAGGAATGATGAAGCATCAACACAATGCACTGAGCAAAGTTGTCGTACATGATAGCAGGGGCGGGACTTGCGAACAGGCAAGGCAGGCAGTTGCTTGGAGCCCCGGCCTCTACACAATGTTTTGTGGCGTGCACAGGGGGGGTGGGGCCCCCAGGGATTTCTTGCTTAGAGCCCCAGGAGCCCCTCGCAACGCCACTGCATGATAGACACAGTAAACTAGATGGAAACAACAAAGCGTTCATTTAAAAAACGCAGATTATAGATTTTAGTCACACGGTGTAAAGATTTTAGATTGTGTTGATCGGGGGAGAGAGCAGAGTTCCAGAGGGGGACACTTTGTGCAAACTCGAGTTAAATATCACGACTGGTTGTAAAAGAGCACATCGCCGTCTCTAGTGAAATTCAATAGTTCTAACCTGACTCGTCAATTCAGCATCAGCAAAGAAAATCCATACGTTCCCCCAGCATCAGTCAGGCCTGACAGGAGGATGCGCAGCCGAGCTGGAAACTGACAAACTGCTGGATCCTCACTGGGGAGAAAAGAGAAGGAAAAAAAATGCATGATCGGGGGAGAGAGCAGAGTTCCAGAGGGGGACACTTTGTGCAAACTCGAGTTAAATATCACGACTGGTTGTAAAAGAGCACATCGCCGTCTCTAGTGAAATTCAATAGTTCTAACCTGACTCGTCAATTCAGCATCAGCAAAGAAAATCCATACTTTCCCCCAGCATCAGTCAGGCCTGACAGGAGGATGCGCAGCCGAGCTGGAAACTGACAAACTGCTGGATCCTCACTGGGGAGAAAAGAGAAGAAAAAAAATGCATATGAAATGCAAAGAAAAAATCGAAATATTTCCAGAAACAAAAAAAAAGGTTGCAAAAAAAAAAATTCTCACGAGAAGATTTGAATAAAAGATTTCACCTAACATGTAGACGATGACAGAACCAGGAAAACGGCAACAGTAACAAAAAAAACTGCACATATTCAATCAGGTAGTTGTTGTGATAATTCTAAATATAGACCAATCACAAAGTGGAGAAACTCACCTTTTTTTTATTTCTTCACTTTCACGTCCTCACAACAAATCTTGAATGTGCTGCTGAGGCTCAAGTTCACTCATTTGAGTGAACTTGGTTTTTGATACAGCTTTTATTTTTATTTTTTTTTATCTCAGTGTCACCCTGGAACATATTGGAAATAAACATGCCATATAGTTCAACTCGTGCACACACAGAAACACAAACACAACATATTGGGGATTTAGAGGGAATTTAGTCAGGGAAGTGAAGTTTAGAAGTCTTGAAGCTAAACGGATCACCTGGTTGTAATTCCATTTAACACACATAGACACATCAAGAGCTGATGTTGACCTTTACAGCTAATTTCATATTATAAAATAAATGACAAACATAAAATGCTTTTTTCAGTTTTAAAATGTGGAATCTGAGAAACCTGCTGAGCTGGAGCTCATCAACACCAGGGTTACATTTGAAGCGACGCGTCCCCTGAAGCTGACACTTTGTGTTAATAAATGTCAACTCAATAAAGAGCCACTGAAACCATGTTCGGGATTTAGTCGTCCTCTCCTCTCTGTTGCCAAGAGAAACCTCAGCCAGCTGGATGATGGATGGATGGCTTCTCCTCTCATTGTGTTAGAAATGTCTGCTGGCAGAATCTACCTGTCCTGATAAGAAGATGATAAGAAGACTTTAATAATCCTCCATTCGTGAGTCTATCTGACTTAGCGCCATCCTCTGCAACGACTCTGACATCGAACAGATACTGCCGTGACTGACTGCAGATATTTTACAAGCTGCTTGCTGCCAAAATGAAGGATTTTAGATTTACATTTTTCAGAGCCCGCCACGTTATTGAGAACATTGTGTGGCCACTTGTTGCACATCAACATGGATGAAAAAGTCAATAATCATTATTCTTTCCCTGAAATCTCTCTCTGGGTGGATTGAAGTGAGGTGTTCCACTTCTGTAAAAGTCCAAAAGGGAATAAAGAAGAAGATGTCTGCGGTGAATATAAAGGAAGCTGGATGTGAGGTTATCTGGCTGAACATGACCAGGTGCGTTTCGGGCCGGAAATCTCTTTTGGCTCCACATACTGTAACTGCTGGAGTAAAAGGCCAAACAGGAGCTGTGATAGTAAATGTCAGAGCACTCCGCTGCATATCAATAACCTTTAACAATTACATTCTGCAGCGTAAGCGGATCAGATCGGGATGGAATTGATTTTTTTACAGGATTTTATTTTATAGGTTTACATTTATGTCCGCAGGTTAAGGTAAGTTATTGTGTTTTAGGATTTATTTCTCCCTGTCTCAGTGTGGTTTAAAGATAAATATATATTTTTTTTATTTCCTAATTATCCAAACAAAAATACTTTCCACAAACACACACTTATCCTCACTGGGATTGATAAATGCTCACAGTCTGACCTTGGAATTGGGGTATTATTCCTATTATTCTAATTATTATTCTTATCATTATTCTTATTCTTATTCTCCTTCTTCTTATTGATATCGATAACCAAAAATCCAGCTGTGAGGCAAAAGCATGGATCCAATTTGAAATTAAAAAAATGGTTGATCATTCTTATGCAAGAGTGAGATTGACCTTCTGTTTTAAATTGATCTGGCATTCATTTCTATGCAAATAAAAAAAGGTAATAAATCATTTATTATGTAAAGTGGATTATAGTGGCGAAGCGAAGATACACCACCTCATATCAATGCCTATTTTTTACCCTTCCTTATCCACTATTAATCATAATATCATTTATTATTGAAAATACAGATTGTTTTATAGGGGTGTTGTTATTGTTGGCAAATGCATGAATATAAACATTGATCCTTATAATTGATTATATATCTATAACAGAGGAGGTTTTTCTCCTCAAAATAATATTTTTTGACACTATCGGTTTGCTATTTTTTATATTAAACACAAACTTCCTCGCCTACAAATTGCTTTAATTAAAGAGCGTGCAAAAATAAACTTTAAATATCAAGTGAAATCAAAATATCAGGCAATAATAAAACGGACACACAGACAGAAAGGTCACACAGGAGTTGGTGAAATATTTAAATAATATAGAAAGGTGAATGTATGACAAAGCAACCCACCCAAGTGATTTAAATCTTATGATGACATTATTATTTTTAGATAATTAGCCCCACGCCCCCCACTGAAGGTTGCACATGAAGCAGAAGGTGTTCGTTTCCTGAAGTTTGGAAGTGAACACCACCCAGCTCCTGCTTCCTCTTTCATGGGACAAAAGTTTTACCAATTAGAAAAAAGTTATAACTTTAATAAAGGTTGACAGTTATGTTGTTGGTTAAAAGCTAAAGTACCATAGTAACACAACAGACAACAGTGACAAAGGACATTTGTCAAGTCACAGATGTCAAACACAATTTCAGATTCCAATCACTAAATAAAAATTGGATAACAAATATTGGATCAATATTTTCAGATTCAAAACTTTAAACCTGTCCGCCTCACAGATATTTACAGCATTTTGTTTTTAGGCGTAAACGGAAACAGTTGAAAAAACAGCAATGGGAGGTAATTGGATGCTAATGTAGGCGAAGGTGTCTGGAGGGTAAACGGTACACAGAGAGCGAGTTGGGAGGTGAGGTCCTGAAATCAGCTTCCATCTGCTGCAGGGCCGCGAGAGGCGGCGGCCTGGGACACGCTGGACAAAAGAGGACAGACGGAGGTCACACATACAAACACACACACAGAATCAGTATGAGTCCAGGAAGAGTTTGTTGTTTGTGTGTCCGTGGGACAGATGCTGGCGTCCCGGGTGCACTGTCCCCCTGACAGGGGACAAGTGCAAATGCTCTGAAAACCTTATGGTCCACAAAGAAGGGTCATATTGTTGGTTAAATACTTTCTCCAGGTGAGTGTCATATTAGCCCTTGTTTTTTTTGACAGAGTCAATATCCTGGATGAAAATTTACTCTGTCCTAAAACACTCAAAAACAATGATTATCAATATTGTTTATAACCAAAGAACAAACATTTATTTTATGGCGCCAAGACATATTACACCAATTATTTCCGGTTAAAATGTGAGTAAATACACTCATTATATTTTGTCTATTGAAGGCAGTGTAATTGTTTGGGAAAATACCTTTAAACTACATACATTTTCATCTACTTCCTGATGTCCGAGAGACAAAGGACCAAGACCAGTGCGTTCGTCATACCTGAAAACCCCTGAGTATCAACTCTCTCTTTGGTGAAGGGTCAATCCTCAGACATCGCGAAGTGGGTGAAAACGCACAATTGTTTTGTGTGTTTTGACCGTTCACTTACTTCCCGATGTCCGAGCAACACGGGACCAAGACCAGTGTGTTCGGGGTCCCTGAAAACCCCCTGGTACCAACTTTCATCTTTCTAGCACCAACCCTTCACCAAAACCCTAACC